>PVKC010013836.1:0-22646 GCA_004027635.1 Crocidura indochinensis
CCCTCAGTCATCTCCTCTCCATCAATCTTTCTTGTTCAATCTCTTTCCAAACTTCTCCTCAAACCTTTAAACTGTCATAGATCCAACTGGGCACAAACCAGAAACCAACAAGAGAAAGCTTTCCTCCTCTGGGTCAGAGCCCTTAAGTACCTTTCCCAGACCCCTCCCAGGAAATGGGCAGGGTCTGCAGGTCAAGTTACATGTCATCTCTGGTTCGCAAGACCCCACCCATAAATGGGCGGGTCTCAGGTACTCTGGGGTGGAGCTACACATCACTGGGTGTGTTCCAAAAAGAAAAAAAAAAGAAAAGAAAAAAGAAAAGTTAAAAGACAAAGAGAAGCATAAGTCAGTATCATGTACTACAATCCAGAACACCAGCTTAAAATCAGAAGACCTCTGAGAACAGAGCTTACTGGTGAAAAGAACTCCTGGATATTATGAATAAAATAAGGCTAAGACCATAGGTCACCAAGGAGCTTATCGAACTCTACAGCACAGATACCAAGAACTATATTCTTGGGATGTTAAATAATGACAGTATCATAAACATCACAAGTCTTGTATACTAATATTTCAGTCATACTAAAAGCCACTAGATTACTCCAGCAATGACATTTCTCAAGCACCTGGTTCATTCCAGGAACCAATATTGCTAGTTTTTATTTATGGGTTACAACAGGTGATCTTAGGGTGATTTATTCTGGTTATATTCTCAGATATGTCTCTTGAAGGAGTGTGTCAACTATTGTGGATATCAAAATTGAACCTAGGTTAGCCAATTGCAAACCAAATGTTCTGCACATATCTGCTCTCATGAGAATAAGACGTGTTATGTCATATCACAAGATGGAGACATCACTGATGAAATTAGAGTCTCTTTTGAGGTTAGAGTTACTGGATGTAGAAAACTGGTGAAATCAGCTCTCAAATGAGTAGAGCACTCACAAAGACTCATCTACCAGCACTTCAGGAGAGTAACTCAACTTACTGTAGGCGGGAAGTGGATATTTATATTAGGGAGAGTAAAGTGAAGATTAAGGTATCCATTCTTTGTTAGGATATTGGGTAGGATGCGTGAGGGGGTCACAATAGATTGTGTGCCTCTGTGTTTAGGAAAAACAGAGCAAGGGGTTTAGGGAAAGTAGAGCGTATGCTCTGGATGTTAAAACAGAGTGTGTTCTTAAGGTGATTAACTACATTTCCCCCTTCTTACTTTAAAAGAAAATTCAGAAATATGAGGTAAAACAAAGTAAATCATGCCCCCAGATGTTCTAAGAAAACGGTGGATTTCTCTATCTAAAAGATAAAAGGGGTGGCATCAGATAAGGGGCTAATCTCCAGAATATACAGGGCACTGACAGAACTTTACAAGAAAAAAACATCTAATCCCATCAGAAAATGGGGAGAAGAAATCAACAGATACTTTGACAAAGAAGAAATACAAATGGCCAAAAGGCACATGAGAAAATGCTCCTTACCACTAATTATTAGGGGGATGCAAATCAAAACAACAATGAGATACCATCTCACACCACAGAGATTGGTATACATCATACATCACAAAGAATGAGAACAAGCAGTGCTGGCGGGGATGTGGAAAGGAACTCCTTTTTTTTGGGGGGGGGGCCACACCCGGTGATGCTCAGGGGTTACTCCTGGCTATTTGCTCAGAAGTCGCTCCTGGCAGGCTAGGGGGATCATATGGGGAACCGGGGGTTCGAACCGAGGTCCGTCCTAGGTTAGCGAAGGCACCTTACCTCCAGCGCCACTGCCCGGCCCCGAGAAAGGAACTCTTATCCACTGCTGGTGGGGATGCTGTCTAGTCCAACCTCTATGGAAAGCAATATAGAGATTCCTCCAAAAACTGGAAATTGAGCTCCCATTTGACCCAGCTGTTGCACTCCTAGGGATATAGCCTAGGAACACAAGAATACAATACGAAAATCCCTTCCTCACACCTATATTTATAGCAGCACTATTCACAATAGCCAGGCTCTGGAAACAACCAAGATGCCCTTCAACAGACGAATAGGTAAAGAAACTGTGGTACATATAAACAATGGAATATTATGCAGTCATAAGTAGAGATGAAGTCAGAAAATTTTCCTATACATGAATGTACATGGACTCTATCATGCTGAGTGAAATAAGTCAGAGGGAGAGACATAGACATAGAATAGCTTCACTCATCTATGGGTTTTAAAAAACTAAAAGTCATTTTTGCAACAATCCTGAGACAATGAGAGGAGGGCTGGAATTTCCAGCTCACTTCATGAAGCTCATCACAAAGAGTTGTGAGTGCAGTTATAGAAATAATTACACTGAGAATTACCATAATCATGTGAATGAATGAGGGAACTGCAAAGCCTGTCTAGAGTACAGGTGGGGGTGCGGTTGGGAGGAGGGATATTTGGGACATTGGTGGTGGGAATGTTGCACTGGTGAAAGGGGGTGTTCTTTACATGACTGAAACCTAATCGCAATCATATTTGCAATCAAGAGAGATTTGGGACATTGGTGAAGTTTAAGGGAGATTTGGGACATTGGTGGTGGAAATGTTGCACTGGTGAAAGGGGGTGTTCTTTACATGACTGAAACCTAATCACAATCATATTTGCAATCAAGATGTTTAAATAAAGATATTATAAAAAAGAATAAAAAGCCAGTATTAATAAATCTTAATCTACAGGGGAGTGGTTCAGAAGCCAGAGCATCAAAGGATTATATCCTGCAGTCTCTACATAAATGCATCATTTTGCCACAGCATCTAACCTGAACTCACAGGGCTGATTTTTGTTTATCACTGGTTTCTGGAGATATAATATGAAGATAGAACAATCTCAATCTTTAGCCCAATAGAATCTTTGCCAACCTCTGGAAAAGTACAGTTGAGCAGAATAAACCATGTACACTAAACAGATTTTTGTATCCATTCTGGTTACTCTGAGTTTGCATTAAAATAGCATAAGTTGATAAAGAGATGGCCAGGAGGAAGAACTGTATATTCCAACATTCCTAGAAACATTTAGAATTCCCATGACATCTCTATTCCTCATGGAATGTAATAGAGCTTGACAACTTTTACTGGCACTGTCAAAAGCTAATGTTTTCATCGAGACATGTTTTGCTACCATGTCTTTAATTTGCCTTTTAATTGCCTTTAATAGCTTCTTTAAGTCTTCTTAGAAATTCTGCATATGGATTGGAAGCTCCCTAGAAAATATTTGTATAGCTACTTTTAAATTTGGCATCAGAAGATATTTTTTTCAAGTCTTCAATGTGAGCTCTCTGACAAGCTCCCAAACAGGCATGGGATAATTTCTCATGCTTATTTATTTCTGATAACTTGTCTTCTCATATCAGTAGGTCATAGGATAATAGAACTCCTGCAACTATTCTGTCAGAGTAATCTAGGCTATTAAGCTTAGTCTTAGCTTCTTCATAAAACCACATCTTCTACTGTAAAAGTAATTAACACTCAGGCAAATTTTAATCACAGTATTAAAGTCCTGATGAGTCAAACACCCATCATCACTACAGGTACCAAAGAATTTAACATAAAATGGAAAGAGTGGACCATAATCTGAATATGCTTTCTTAATTCAGCCATGATATTCCATATTTAAACCCACATAGGTTAAAATTTCATTGTTTTCCTGATGGAAGGTAGTTAATTCTGGGTCTGTGCTGGTGCTATTTTCTCTGAGAATTGGCAGATGTAGTGAGGTGGATTGAGTGGTAATCTTACAAATCTTTCTGATTTAACATCCAGTTGGTTGTCACTATCTTATTTTTGATATGTGTTTCATTTAATAAGTCAGTATCAGAGAATGAAGTGGCAGGCATCTCCCCTGGCCTAGTGCCACTGGGAGGAGGTGAATGACCATACTCAGGGCTTTTGGCTTGACCACATGTAATGATCAGAATGATTAGTTTTACAGAGTTGGATTATTTTTAGAAACATCAGGGGTGCTTCAGAAACAGTTAAAAGCATTTCAGAAATTTTAGCTCAAATTTTGCATTTCTTGATACATACAAATTATAATAACAAGAAAAACCACTACCAGAGTAACCAATATATAAATTACTACATTATTTTTTTTAACTGTTGGAATTAAGAAGGTAACTATATACATGAAAAGAAGCCTCAACACAAAACCAAGCTATTGTCACAACTTTAAGCCAAATAAAAGCTAACTTAAAACCCACGGCAGAAAAATCTGCTCAAGAAGACATGAGACTACCCCTAGAGAACATCTAACCAGTCATAGACAAGTCCCTGCTCCAATCACCAGATGTTAATGAGGATGATAAAGTCAGATTACAAGATGTAGAAGTCACTGTAGAGGTTGGATCTCAGGCAAGTAGAACATTCACAAAGAACCATTCACCAGCCACTTCAGGAAAGTAACTCAGTTTATTGTAGGTAGGAATTGGATATTTATATTAGGAGAGAGTAAAGTGGAGAGTAAGTGTGAACTCTGTCAACTAATTTGGTAAGATATGAGAAGAGATTACAACAGGGTGTGATCTTATCTGTTTAAGGAAGATAAAGTAAGGAAATTAGCTAAAATGTGTGTGTGCTGTGATTGTTAAAATAGGTTGTGTGCATAAGGTGATTAGAGTCAATCAACTCTAGGAAGCAAGTAGCATAAATTGGGCTGCCTAAAGAAAGGAGTGGACTTTTGGAAGATGTGACATCCTTTATTGCAAGACAATATGTTACTTTTTTTTTATTTTTTTTTGGCTTTTGTTTTTTTGGCCACACCCAATGACACTCGGAGGTTACTTCTGGCTATGCACTCAGAAATCGCTCCTGGCTGGGGGTACCATATGGGATGCCAGGAAATCAAAGCGGTCCATCCTAGGTCAGCCATATGCAAAGTAAATGCCCTACCACTATGCCGCTGCTCTGGCCCCAGTCTGTAACTTTATATGGTAGCTCTACCCAATCTTCCAGAGGATGCTTTTATAAGAAACAGAACAAACCCAGCATAGTGTCCATGTACAAAGTTCTTCTGGAATTCCTACACAGTATCCACTGTATAAGTATGGGAGGAATGATTTGCTTTCTCCTTGAAAACAAGGGTTAGGCATGTTGCCACTTCAGGTAGAAAATCAGTGGCCTAAATAATTTCCACATTCTTTACATATCTTCAAAAACCCTCTCCTCAAGAAGTCATAAATTCAGAAACCAGCCAAGATTCACTTTATCAACTTATTTATTTATTTTTTTTTGGTTTTTGGGTCACACCCGGCGGTGCTCAGGGGTTACTCCTGGCTCCATGCTCAGAAATTGCTCCTGGCAGGCACGGGGGACCATATGGGGCACCGGGATTCCAACCGATGACCTTTTGCATGAAAGGCAAACGCCTTACCTCCATGCTATCTCCCGGGCCCCTCACTTTATCAACTTTAACAAAACAAATAATGACTAGAGATTTCTGTGTTTTCCTTATTTCCAGAAGAGACATTCCAATTACAATTCTCAATTTCTTTCTTTTGTTTTTTTGTTGTTGTTTTTTTAGGCCACACTCGGTGACATTCAGGGGTTTCACCTGGCTTTCCTCTCAGAAATTGCTCCTGGCTTGGGGGACCATAGGCTTGGGGGGTAAAAGTCTGGTCTGTCCTGAGTCAGCTGCATGCAAGGCAAATGCCCTACTGATATGCTATCACTCTGGCATCAATTTAATTCCCAATTTCATAAATCCAATAGCTAATATAATTTCATGTAAATGGCCTGATACTCATATCTAGGGTTCTGTTCAATATTTAGAAAGCAAAGAGAAGGGCTGGAGTGGTGGCACAAGTGGTAAAGTGTCTCTGCCTTGCCTATAATAGCTTAGGACAGACTGTGGTTTGATCCCTCGGCATCCCATATGGTACCCCAAGATGGAGCGATTTTTGAGCTCTGAGCACCTCGCCAGGAGTAGCCCCTGAGCGTCACTGGGTGTGGTTCAAAAACCAAAAAAAAAAAAAAAGAATGAACAGAAAATAAAAGAAAGCAAAGAGAGAAACATATGCTATGAAAGGAACCATGATGAATTTATTGCTTATTAGGAAGCAGAACAATAGAATGTATTAACATTTGGTTTGTGAATGTGTGATGAATGCAATTCTTAATCGGCTGTTCATGTCTCTATTGCCAAAAGGACAGAGTGATAAAACATGGGTTTAAGAATTTATCTTGCATATGTTCAAATCCGATTTGAACTCTAATACACATATGATCCACTGAGCATTGTCAGAAGTGAACACTGAGCACAAAGTCAGGATTAAACCTTGAGCAGTACATATTTGCCACACTCTTAAAAATTTAAGTCAAAATCTGTGTGTGAAAAATTTGATAAAAACTTTTCTAAAAATACTAAGTAGAGGCAATATCAAAAGATGAGTGGGTCAATAATCAGCTTTAAAAATGCAGAAAGGGGACTGGAGTGGTGGCACTAGTGGTAAGGCGTCTGTCTGCTTTGCTCAAGCTAGCCTAGGACAGACCTCAGTTCCAATCCCCAGCGTCCATTATGGTCCCCAAAGCCAAGAGCAATTTCTGAGAGCATAGCCAAGAGTAACCCCTGAGCATCACTGGGTGTGCCCCACTGCCCAAAACAACAACAACAAATAAGAAAAAGCAGAAAGAAATGAAAATAAATAAAGAGCACCTTCTCAAGCATTTCACTGATGCAGTGGGCAGTCACAGTCACATTACTGGAACTACTATCTCTCTAACTTTATGCTTGTCTTAGTGATTTGGAATGGAAGAAGAAGCAGGGAGAAAGACAGCTAAAATTATGAAATAATAGATGGGAGAGTCAGAAAAGAGGGAATAAGGAGAATAGTGGAAGAAAAAGGAAAGAAATATAAAAATTAACAATTTACATAGGAAAATATAATTTGAAATAAAATATTAGGAAAAATAAAATAGTATAGGAAAGGTGAAAGAAATATTACAATTTTTAAAATGTCACTTAAAATTTTGTTAGTTAATATTAACATATATATATGTACGTTTAAGACCTGAATTTTTCCATTAAATTCACAGGAGATTAAGAGTTTTAACAGTTAATTTGAAGAAACGTAAACAGTAACATTATGTGTGTAATTTTACCCCAGAAGCTCAAGATTTTTACTAGCTTCATTTTTTTTTTTATCACACTCCGTGATGCTCAGGGCTATGCGCTCAGAAATTTCTCTTGGCTTCCGACCCATATGAAACACTGGGGATCGAACTGCGGGATTGAACCGCAGACCATCGTAGGTTAGCACATGCTAGGCAAACACCCTACTACTTGCGCCACTATTCGGGCTCCCTAACTTCATTTTTTTTATTATTTTTTATTTTTTTATTTTTTTCTTAATATAATTTTTATTTTTAAACATGTTGGGCTACATATCGTTGGCAATCATATTTTAGGTACAAATTAACATAAAATCAGGGGAACTCCCATCACCAAAAAGTCCTCCGTCCACCTCAGTTCCCATCCTAGTTTCCATATCTTCTCCCCTACCGTCACCCCCCAAAGTGAATTACAAATCTTACACAGTGATATTTAAGGTACATAGTGACAATTAATGAGGGCCTTTCCATCACCAGTGTTGTCCTCTCTTCATCCCTGTTCCCAAGCATATATCCCTTATCTCCCTCCTTTGTCCCCCAGAATGCTAGTATAACTAAAGGCATATATGTTAACACTAATGCAAACCATTTTTTGCAGTTCCAGATATTTTTACTAGTGGTTTCTTAAAGGTTTAGAGTCAAAGGAGCACTGTGAAAATAATGTTAGAGTGGCAATTATCGTTTGCATGGGCCCACCAAAATATGGGAGTCATGGAAAGGAAAAACTCTGGCCTAAGTACAAGGAGCTCTACCCCTAAAGTTTCCTGACATATGACCATTTCTAGGCTCCAGGAAAACTAGTTTGTCCAATCCTGGTTATTTTCTGTAGTGCCCATAAAGTTATATTTTTCACAGTCTCTGTTGTTATCATGTTTCTGTATTAAAGGCCCTGGAATCTGTATATTCTACATTGAAGTCAGGATGGTGCAGAGCGGTTTCTAATTTCAATTCATAAATAAAGGGTAACACAGAAAGCCTTGTCCAGTACGCAGGTCCTTATTGTTGTTCAAATCTTCTCAGTGTTAAGGGAAGACACTTTTGAGTAAATCGATGTCAACTTCATTTTTTAAGTCAATCACTAGTTCTTTATTTTCAAGGAATAGAGGGTAGATTATAATCTTTTGGCTTGTTATATAATGCATGTGGCTTATTACTATACAATTGGAGGGCCAGGTAGTGCTTTTTTAAATAGAAGAGAAATCTTTTTATTTATCTAGTCTTATACATTCAAAAGAAAGCAAAGGCATTTCCACACATTAAATTAACAGCCATTCCAGAAATTATTTGTGTGTGGTCTAATATAAGAAATAAAATCAAGGTTAGTGTTTTCACAAATAACCATTTATAATACTTTTACTTGAATTCTGAAGAATTAATTTCAAATGCTATTTTATTCATGAATACCTAGATTGTTGGCTAAAGCATTTTATCTCTACATATTGTTCAGTATATCTATAATGCATAGTATCACTATTCTCTGGTACTCTCTATTCATATTTTAGATTTTAAATCTATCAGTGTATTTACTTTATTTTTAAATCTAATATGTTAGATAGATTTAATATATTAAATCTAGATAATATGTTCAAATTTAAAAATATAAACTCATGCTTTGACTATCTTTTGTTTTCTTTATTTTCTCTTTTTAAAATTTTCTTTTGTATTTGAGCCAAACCCAGTGGTGCTCAGGACTTACCCTTTTGTTTGTTTGTTTGTTAGGGTTTTGTTTTGATTTTTGGGCCACATGTGGGGTGCTCCAGGGTACTTTAGGCTCTCTGTTCAGAAAAAACTCCTGGCACACTCAAGGGACCATATGGGATGCCAGAAATCTAACCTGAGTCAGCTGTGTGCAAGGCAAATGCTCTGTCTGCTGTAATGTTGCTTTGCCCCTCAGAGCTTACTCTTAACTCTTAACTCAGGAATATTTCCAATATTACTCAGGAGACTATAAGTGTTGCTGAGGAGAATAAGACTAATGTTGGCCATATTTAGGCAAGGCACCTAAATAAACCCCAGTAAGAATTTTCTTAACTCCCATCCTTTTCTTTTATAATATTTTTATAGGATCAACATATTATCAGGTGGGTACTGGCATGTGCATATGTCAATTCCTATAAAATTTTACTACCAGAACCATGGTAAATAATAATGGTAGGCATCAGTGATGTTTTTTAAACAACTTTATTAATTAATTTATTTGGATTTTGGGCCACAAGGTGCACAGAAATTACTCCTGACAGGCTTATATAGGATGCTAGGTATAGAACTTGGGTCAGTCCTAAGTCAGCTGTATGCAAGTCAAACATCCTACTACTGCACTATCGCTCCAGCCCCGATTTATTTTATTTTACTTTTGTTTCTAGAAGTTTTCTCCTATTGTAGGTAACATTTTATTAGTTAAAATTCTGATTAACTTTTTATAAAGCATTGATAGTTTACAATTCTATTAATTTTAAATTTACAGAGACACTACACCAGTGTTTTAAGATCTCTGCACAAGTATTTCATGGTATCTTCTCCCTGCACTTGGTATTGGATTTTTAAGTGATTATAAGTGATTATTTTGAATGAATAGTAATTATTTCTAAGACACCTTTGCTAAGATTCTTGCTTTCAATAACCATTTTTGGCATGTATTTATGGATCATTTTCTGGCTCTCTTGGCAAGATTCTTAATTATTTTTAATTCAGCCTCTTGAGGAATGTTACAAGGTAAAGAGCAAGCAGAAGCAGCAAGGGGAGATTTGAGTTTCTACTTTCTTTTTTTTTTTTTTTCTTAAAAACATGTGAGCATATTTAACTGCTTCTATCATGCAGTTCTGACAAAATGAAGTGTAGAGGAATTACAGTACTTGTTCAACCCACCTAACTTCTCAGTTTCAAGTTGCACTGTTCCCTTTGGGACTTGTTGGGCAGCTTTGTCCCTTCACTAGCCTGAATTTCTCCCTCAGAGGGACTGTGGCATTGGATCATTGAGGTTCTCGAGGTACCTCTGTACTTGTTGAGTTTCTAATACATGAAGCTTAAAAAGAAGTAAGACCTTATTACCATATACATTTGTTTAAAATAAAGCAAACAACAACGACAACAAATGAGACAAGTTTCTTATTCTTCGCACCAAAAAACAAGAGATTTCTAATTTTGTTTATTACAAGTGGGTGAAAATCTATATTACTTTTGGGAGACTAAGGGAAATCCAAAGAAGAAGTATAACATAGTTTTCTTAGCTTGGGAAAATAAGAAAAGAAAATCAAATCATTATGGAAATTAAATTCTGTCTTTTAGTTATAATTGATAAGTACAAAAATCAGTGAAAGCATTTAAATTACTAATTTTGATTTTAGATATGAGTGTATTAAATACTGAATTTGAATGCAAGTACTCACAGACTGTTGAAAATACATTTTGGTGCTCAATGCAGCAATTAAGTAACTGGAAACTGAATTTAATAGAAAACATACCCACGGAAATCTGATTATAAATCATATATTGTTCAGTTTTTACCAAGATTATTTTATAGAGTGAAATGTGCCCTATGCAATTGCATCTACTCTAGAACAGTGATAGTGAAAGTAAAGACTGAGAAATGAAATTAGTAATTCAGATGTTTAATGAATATGTAAAGGAAACAATACCTGCTTTAAGGAAGTCAAGGGGAAACAAAAAGGGTGAGTTAATTTGCCAGTTTTGTGAGTTGAGAATCCTTGGTGTCCCTGATAGTTGAAGGTAAAATAAAATGGAGAGTTAAAGGAAAAATATAAAACAAGAGTTTCAATAGAGAGACATTGCTAGGAAAAACTGTTAAATGATGGTTTTTAAATGTTAAGTTATTGTAAAGGAGGAGCGATCTTTTTGTTGGTTGTGTGCCTGTTTGATGAAATTAAAATGTACAAAAATGTACTAGCTCATATGCTTATGAGTTAGATTGGCTTTGCCTGGAAACTAAGTAAAGAAAATGCCTTTTGGCAATAATGCAAATGCCTTTAGCCTGAGGCTGGAGAAGTAGAGAAAACTAGGAAGCTAGAAAATAAAGACAGATGATTTCAGATTGCTTTGATTTCTCAATAAAAATGTTAGATTAATTTGTTAGGTTTTGATAAGTGACTATAAAACCAAGAAAAGTAGAAAAGTTTTAAAACAAACTGGAATTAGAGCCAAAAATGACTGAAAGATTATCAAAGGAAATTAGGGCTTTACTAGATCTTGTGATTCTATAATATAAGCATTCTTTGTAAAGCAAACTTGACTTCAAAGAATTAACCATAATACAAAACTTCAACTCAGAAAAAAGATTTCCATCATATTTTTCTTCCTGATGTCATACTGAAAAAATTTAAAGAAATCTACACAGAATCTCTTTAGTATTGTCTGACCTCCAGATAATCATCATTGATATATCAGGTACCAAATTTGGCACATCAACGTGATAAACGATACAAGAGTGTCTCTTTGCCTCCTCTGCTTCTGGGTAGTTCTGCTGGTAAGTGTCTATAACTGATGAGTTTCAGCTCAGTCTGAGCTCAGACATAGATCATTGCAGTAAATTTGTGTGGAAGGAGGGACTTGGGCCACACCTGGTGGCACTCAGAGGTTACTCCTAGCTCTGTGCTCAGAAATCACACTCCTGTCAGGCTTAAAAGACCATATGGCATACCAGGGAGTGAACCAGGGTAGGTCCCAGGTCAGCCTCATGCAAGCAAATTCCCTACCTTCTGTGCTATCGCTCTTGACCCCAATCCTTGCAGATTTTAATTAATCGGTTAACATAACTATTTTTGGCATGGGGACACAACCAAATGTTCTCAGCCTTACTCTTGGCTCTGTGCTCTGGAATCACTCTGGTTGGCCTACTTGAGGTATCATATGGGATGCTTAGTATATAAGCCTGGATTGAATTCACTCAAGATAAGCTGCTGTACTATCACTCTGACATCACATATAGTACACTGAGTGTACTTGCACTCTATTATTATGACATTTTCTTGTCTTATATGAAATATTCTTCAACTTCAGACTATATTTTTATAAATAAATATATATATATTTATAAATAAATATATATTTTCAGACTATATAAACATTTTACAAAGGAGAAATTTAGGAGTGGAAATGATAGCACAGCATAGGGTGTTTGCCTTGCACATGACTGACCAAGAACAGAAAAATTTTAAATTGTTAAACATGACATATGTTTCATTATATTAGAAGCAGCAAGAAAAATGATCTTCAAAATGCAAAGGCTGTATGTATGAGTCTTTGTGTGTGGTAAAGACAGAAAGAGACAGAGAAACAGACAGTTGGAGAATGAACCAGTTTTGCAATGATAAATAAATCTAATATATCCATCTTTCAAGTGCAGAAGATGACCTACACAGTGATAGAAAAAAATTTGAAAATTCAATGTTAATAATTCACAGAATGTAGCAAAAAACTATAATAATGTAGCTTAATAAACTTTAAAAAAAGAGACATAGAAGTAAAACCTTTTATGAGTAAACATATAAAAACTATAGTGCTTAAATAAATATATTAAGAAAAGCATTTGGTTAAAGTAATAAAAAAGTTGAGGAGAAAAATCTTGAAATTACAGTAGAAAAAAATTAAGGTATATTTCAAAAATAATCCATGATTATGAAGAGTATTTCATTACAATGGAGCAGAGAAAGACATTGACTTGAATATATATATTTAAAAAAAAACAATAATGAAAAAAGTGAATTTATGAGAAAACTCACATCAGAACTCAAAGCTACTTAACCAGGCTAGTGTGATAGTGGTATAATTGGAAGGAGAAAGATTTATAAAAGAAAAGAAATAGTCCAGAAATAGTTCAACAAAAAAGTCACAAATTTTGATGAAAAGTCACAGGATATCAGTGGGGAAGAAATGGATTTGAACAATAATGAAAAAATTGAGTACATATCTGGATAAATATACCTAATCTCATGTAATCTGTTATACAAAATTACTGGTGTGAGTTGGAGCAAAACAGAAAAGCAAAAGCTAGAATTGATAAAGATTTAAGAAAGAATACGTATTTCTCCATGCAGCCTGAGATAGGGAAGAGTTATTAGAAATAACTTTAAAACAAGGGTAATAAATAAAAATAGCATGATAAATTACCCTTTGTTAACATCAGACATCTTTAAAATAGGCAAATTAATACATTCAAGTAAAACTTATTCAAAACTTGTATTAAAAAGTATGTAAACATTGCTACTACTTAAGAAAACAATTTGGGGGGAGGTTGGTCATACCCATTGACACTCAGGGGTTACTCCTGGCTCTGCACTCAGAAATTGCTCCTTGTAGGCTTGGGAGACCAAATGGGATGCCGGGAATCAAACAGCAGTCCATCCTGAATTGGCTGTGTGCATAGCTGACAGCCTACTGCTGTGCTATCTCTCTGGCCCAAGAAAATAATTTCTATAAAAATGAACAGTCCTGGGAGCCGGGAGGTGGCACAGGAGGTAAGATGCCTGTTGCCTTGCCTGCGCTAGCCTAGGACGGACTATGGTTCGATCCCCCGGTTCCCATATGGTCCCCCATGCCTGCCAGGAGCGACTTCTGAGCGCATAGCCAGGAGTATGCCCTGAGCGTCACTGGGTGTGGCCCAAAAACCAAAAAAAAAAAAAAAAAATGAACAATCCTTAAGTCGGACCACATTATGTCAGATAGGGCTCTTCTTGCACTGCAACTAACTTAGGTTTAATCTCCAGAATCCTATCTGGTCCCTGATTCCTTCTGTGAGTGAATTCTATAGTCAGAACCAGAAGTAAGTTCTGAGCACTTCTAGGTACAGCTTCAAAACTGAATCAAACAAAAAGCAAAAAACAAAAATATATCCTCCATCTTTATAAAGATAGATAAACAATTTTTTCATAGAATTAAGAAAAAATATCTAACATTGTTAACATTGTCCACCAGAAAAATTTAGGTAGGCCATTTGCCTTGTATGTGGCCAATCTGGGTTCAACTCTCAGCATCCCATATGGTCCCCCGAGCCTGCTAGGAGTGATTCTGAAAATAGAACCAGGAGTAACTCCTGGGCTCTGCCAGGTGAGGCCCCAAAACTAAAAAAAAAGTTAGTTAAAATGAAATTTATAGATACTGATTAGAAGACCTAAAATTATT
Organism: Crocidura indochinensis; assembly: GCA_004027635.1. NCBI lineage: Eukaryota > Metazoa > Chordata > Mammalia > Eulipotyphla > Soricidae > Crocidura > Crocidura indochinensis. Next base: position 14,249 of record PVKC010013836.1, read on the forward strand.
TATGAATATTGATATTTGGCCAGATGCAAAATAAATGACTAGATTGCTCACATACAGTAGTGGAAAAAAATCGTGGTCACCCATTTTTAATGTATTATATTTGCTCCCATTATCTCAATCTAGATATTTACCAAAAATCAATGAAATTTATTATATAAAAGAGTCTTTTGCAGGAGCAATAGTATAGTGATCAGGGTGTTTGCCTTGCACACAGCCAACCAGGTTCTATCCCTGGCATCCCATATGGTCCCCCAAGCCTGACAGGTGCAATTTCTAAGAGCAGAGCCAGGAGTAACCCCTAATAGCCTCTGGGTGTGACCCCAAAACAAAACAAAACGAATTTGGAACATTGGTGGTGGGAATGTTGCACAGGCAAAGAGACGTTTCTCTATATGACTGAAATACAACTACAATCATATTTGTAACCAAGGTGTTTAAATAAATATATTAATAAAAATAATAATAAAGAGTACAAATAAAAAAAGTCTTGCTAAACTAGTCCAGAATTGCTTTATATGTAAAGAAGTCTTCCAGTGAGAAGTCTAAAAGTAGATGTAATTTTATTGACAGAAAGGCATAGATCCTCTAGTAAGCATATAACAAAAGCATTACAGTGTTCTATAATTTTGTTAAAAAGGAGGGGATCAGGGGCCGGGCGGTGGCGCTGGAGATAAGGTGCCTGCGCTAACCTAGGACGGACCGCGGTTCGATCCCCTGGTTCCCCATATGGTCCCCCGTGCCTGCCAGGAGCGACTTCTGAGCGAATAGCCAGGAGTAACCCCTGAGCGTCACCGGGTTCGGCCCAAAAACCAAAAAAAAAAAAAAAAATAGGGCCCGGGAGATAGCATGGAGGTAAGGCGTTTACCTTTCATGCAAAAGGTCATCGGTTCAAATCCCAGTGCCCCATATAGTCCCCCGTACCTGCCAGGAGCAATTTCTGAGCATGCAGCCAGGAGTAACCCCTGAGTGCTGCCGGGTGTGACCCAAAAATCAAAAAAAAAAAAAAAAGAAAAGGAGGGGATCTGGAGCCACTGTCTAGAAGCTATAAATATAAGTTTAAAAAGAAAAGAAAGAAAAAAGAGGAGGTTGATGTGGCAAGGTTGTTATTTTTGTTTGTTTGTTTTGAATAGGCACATTAAATATTGGGAAAATCAGAAAAGAAATTCTCTCGGCTTAAGAGATACAAGGTGTCTCCACCATTGAAGCATACTGTGTTGAGACCAACTACAAGCTTTGAACCTGTTTATTGTCTGTTGAATCCTAACATCTTTCTTTATGGTGCCAGGAAATGAACAAACTTGTTCTGCCTCATATTTCTATTTCTTACTACAAATTGAAAAAAAAATGTTGATAGTACCAGGGGCAAAAGAATCTCATGAGCATTGAGTGAAAATAAAAATAATCAGACTGAAATGCCCTACCTAAAGTCAAAGACAATAAAATCAAGAGACCCAAACTACAACAAGCTATACACAAAAGGGACCTGTTACACTAGCAGCCAGGGGGCTTAGAGAGAAGGTGCATGCTGTGGAGCCAGAGAGGTGACTCTAGAGGTAAGGTGTCAACCTTGCAAGCACTAGTAAGGAAGGACCCGGGATTCGATTCCACAGCGTCCCATATGGTCCCCCCAAGTCAGGGGCAGTTTCTGAGCGCTTAGCCAGGAGTAACTCCTAAGCATCAAGTGGGTGTGGCCCCCAAAAAAACAAAAACAAAAACAAAAAAAAAATAAGATGCATGCTGGGAACAGTGGCAGAGGAAAGTCAGCACCACTGGTAGGAATAACCCTAATTCATTGTCAATATGTATCTTATATATAACTGTGAAGGACATATAAGTAAAAAGAAAAGCACTATTATTAAATTATAATAATAGATTGTTGATGTATATTAAAAATGAAAACAATAATCTTCTGAGTCAGGTAGGTAAATGAGTCAAGTACCAAAATAAACTTCTTTTTTTTTTTTTTTGGTTTTTTTTGGGGTCACATCTGGCAGTGCTCAGGGGTTACTCCTGGCTCCATGCTCAGAAATTGCTCCTGGCAGGCACAGGGGACCATATGGGGCACGGGGATTCGAACCAATGACCTTTTGCATGAAAGGCAAACGCCTTACCTCCATGCTATCTCCCAGGCCCAAGATAAAATTCTTTATGATTCCATTTATGATACACTTTAGAAGTGGCATAGATATTTATGATAAAAAATCAAAGATACTTTTATCTCTGTGGAGTGTAAAGTTATTGGAAGACAATATTCAGATGCAAATATCTGAAATATTGTATTTCTTGGCATAGCATTTGTCAAAACCCATTATATTTTCCAGTTAAGCCTTGTTGATTGCACTGTAGTTAAATTTCATCTCAAACAGAAATGAACAGTATTATACTTTAGATAATATAGTTAAATTAAAAAAATGATCTAGAGCTTCATAGTAGTTTAATAAAACTATATTCTATGACACCAAACTTGAAAAATCTATAAATATATTGAGACTAATAAGCTCATGGTCTCTCATTGCTAGGATAGGGAATCAAGCTAATTTTTTTTAATAAAAGAGGTATGTATATATGGTACCCTAAACTAATAGATGATATTAGAGGCATCAACTTGAACTCACAATCATTTTTACGGTGGTGGGGGTTGGCCCACTCCCAATGACTCTCAGAAGTTACTCCTGGCTTGGGGGACCATATGGGATGCCAAGGGATCGAACTGCGGTCCGTCCTATACTAGCGCTGGCAAGGCAGACACCTTACCTCTAGCACCACCTCGCAGGCCCCTACCTCAAATCTTAATAGGAAGATATTGTATTTTTTGGTGGTGGAGGGGATTGGGACACACTCAGATGTACTTAGGGATTTCTCTTGGCAGGACTCTTGTTCAATAGGGGTGCCAGGGATTGAAACTGGTTTGGTGGTGTGCAAGCTAAGCTTAAGTAAGCTAAGCTTACCTGCTGATATGTCCCTCTAGTTCCATATCACTCAACTTAAATGCCAAGAAGTAACTTGTGCCAGGCTTGTTTTCCAATAACTTTTATAAAATAGGGGATATAGTTGGTAAGAGGACTGAGTCATAAAAAGTGATAATCAGTCTGGAACATCCTGTCCCATATATTAAATAAGTATTCTAACAACAATGGGGGTTTATCAGAATTCAGGCAAAGAGAAACTATGTACAAAGAGAAAAATGGAGCAAGAGAAGAGATTGTCAAAGTAGGAGATTGTCAACAATTGGTATTCACTAGACTGTGAGAAAAACATTGAAAGGATATTGAACAATATTTTGAATTATTCTGTCAGTGTAAAGTTAAAGTAGAATAAATAAAACCAAATATATTTTAGGTCTCGAGAGACAACACAGAAGTCAAAATCTTTGCTAGTAGCTGACCCTGGTTCAAATCCCCAGCACAACACATGGTTCATGAGCATCACCAGCAATGTTTCTTGAGAATAGAATCAGGAGTAAACCCAACTACAGATAGGTGTGTTTTATATATGTATTTTTTATATTTATTTATATATATATAAAGTTATTGGACTGTTAAACACAAAAGCACACTTTTGAATACTAACCCTATTCTTTTAAAAAGAATAAATAATACTTCATATAAAAATAGTGAGCTTTATTTCCTGTTTCCTGTGGGGATTAGTCATTGCAATGTAGCTAACATCTTCCAAAAAATGTGCTTTGACCACTCCCTTTGCACTTGGCTGGGAGGCCCTCTTAGGTGCAATTTATATACAACACTTGTGCTTTCTTTTTGTTTTAATATTTTCTCAACCCTCAAAGCAAAAAATATTACAACTACTGTCAAAAATGCTAGTGCCTAACTCCTTTCTATGAGAGAAATATTCAATTTGATGCATTCATTTAGCTCATTGATTTGGATCTGAAAAAAACATGCCCATGCTAGCTTGACTTTCAAACATTCTTGATTCTACATGTGTTCTTGTCTCTGTTTTAAAACTGACATGTACACGTCAAACTTATAATAGAAAGTTAAGTATCTATAGGGTTTGAATGACGCAACAAATCTTTTGAAATACTTATCAATTGCTTCTAGGTTCGTTTGGGGCCACAACCAGTAATGCTCAGGGCTTCCTCCCACTCTGTGTTCAGGAATCACTTCTGTCAGTGTTCAAGGCACCCTATCTGCTGCCTGCAGAAAGATTTGATTGGCAGCATGCAAGGCAAGTACTCTACCACTGAATGATCTCTCTGGCCCCAATTCATTCTTTAAGTACAGAGTCATAACTTGTGAGTCAGTAAGTCACAGTGTCATTGACTTCTATGCTGTTCTCTCTGTAGAATATAGCCTCTTTGCTTGTTTGTTTGTTTGTTTGTTTTTGAGCCATACCCAATGATGCTCAGAGGTTATTCCTGGCTATGCGCTCAGAATTCGCTTCTGGCTTGGGGGACCATATGGGACGCCCGTATCTAACGGAGGTCCGTCCTGGGTTAGCCACATGTAAGGCAAACACCTTTCATCTACGGTATTGCTCCGGCCCCAAAATATAGCCTTTATTTTTAAATCCAAACGTTTTTACATCTTGATACTATTTTAATTACATTTTTAGCAATTTTCCTTGCTTTCCCTGTTTTGATGAGCAGGTAGCAGAACTATGTGAAAATCTTTATTGCTCTGTTCTCTGGTATGACGAAGAGAAAAAGTGAGCAGATGTTTTCAAATTCCAGTGGCCATCTGCTGCGCTCAAAGCCAGAGGAGCAATCTGCAGAAAACTTACTCGTAAAACACCCATTTTGTGAATGAAATGATTTTACTGCTCTCTCAGGCTACCACTTTGTCATCCTCTGTCAGCACTAAAATTAATGTGGAAATAAAAATAAACAAAGCATCTCTCTTTTCTGTGTTTTCAGAAATTGATCGACTTGTTCAAACATCAAACTCTACTGAAAACAAACATAGTTTCATGCTAATTTCATTTACATCTCGATGGAGATAAAAACTACTTAGGGTTTTTATTTTTTCTATATAAGGATTATGTTTCTAGTTTAAACTTGAACTCTATACTAGTTCTCAGTATAAGATCTAGACTTTTGTTCCTTAAAATATAGGTTTCACAGACACGATTTGTTCTCTAGACCAATTAAATGCTGGCTGCAAATATCTGCCGATATATACATATATATGGGTATATATCTGGATATATATACCCATATAGTTGACATCACACACTAAGTTTGACACTGCTCTGACAGGACTTCTATAATAAAGCACATAAAATTGTTCAGGACTTTTCCTTTACATATGGCTGACCCTTGATCTCCAGAATCCCATTATAATTCTCTGAACCTGTCAGGAGTGATCACTGAGCTTAGAGACAGGAATAAGCCCTCAGCAGTACAAGATGTGATATAAAAGCAAAATAAAAAAAATTGCATGGTTTCAGAAATGTAGTTTTTCAATGATTCTGGAGATAAGAAATTCAAGAAAAAAAAAACTATTTCAGAATCGTGTTGTCTTAGAGTCAAATGAAAAGTGACTATTTTAACCCTGTCTCCAGGACTTCAGACTTCTCACTGTGTCTTCACTGGTCATCCTTATATATATAGTTTCTGTCTCCTTTATTTAATTCAGTCCCCTATTTTAATGATTTTTCTTACTCGCATGAGAATTTTCTTCCTTCCTATCCCTGCTAGTTAAGGAATAAGCAGTGCCTCTTCTACATAAAAGTTTCCCATTTGATGATTATATGCTATAGTTTGACATAGTGTTAATTACTAAAGAGATAATGAAATTTCCTCTTATACTATAAAGATGGGTGATTACTTATGACTGTGTATATGTAGAGTGTGTGTTTGTGTGTCTGTGTGTGACAGATAGTTTTACTAATTTTAATGACTGATATGTATCTGTGAAAATGCTTATAGCTTCATTACTGTTGTGTCTGGAGCAATACTCATGACTCTTTGCTCATGATTATATTTGATGGTACTCTAGGAACATTATATTAGCGATAAAACCCAGACCAACCATGTTCAGAAAAGTACCATAACCACTGTATATCTTCATGTTTTAAAAATTTTAAAGGGTGGTGATACTTTATATTATATTCATTGTACAATATCACTATGACTTCACCATCACCAAAGATCCAAACCCTCCCACCACTGTCTTTATGCTATTTCTAGTCTCTCTCTTACCCTTCTCATATATACAACACGATAATTTCACTTTTGTGTTCAAATGTCAAGATACGCACAATTTATTATTAAATAAACATACTTGGTGTTAGACTTTGACTTTCCATTTGAAATAGTAAAATGAACAAAAGAAAGTGATGTCCAGTTTTATGACAATGGGGATCTTACATTTCTCTCTTTACATACTTCTTCCAAGGTAATAAAGAAAATAATTTGATTTCTCTCTTTAGCAGGATATTTGTATTAAGCCATATATTTTTATGATCCAAAATGTTGTGGGGTTAAGTTGTTGGAAAATTTGTATGTAAAAGAAATATCAATTCAATGAATAAACTAAATATATCTCTAAGAGAGCTATGTAAAAATATGTTTAGAGAGAGGTAAATGTTTTTCTCATTTATATTCAATTATGTGTAAAGGAAAATATTTTGAGGAGAGTATGTTTCTTTAGACTGCATAGGATTTTCATTAGCTAATTAAAATGAAAAAATTAAACTGTATATTAGCCCTATCACACAATCTTTGACCCTAAGTTAATAAATATCACATTCAGTGGATCATATTCGATGCTGAGAAATGATCTTGGATTTGCGGTATGTAAGATAAGCATACTAACCACTGTACCATTGCTCTGACCCCAGTCTGTTCACTTTGTCTCAAGATGAAAAAATTCTAATGACATACCTTTTTTTAATTAAGAGCTCTTTAAATTTTTTTTCAAAATAATTTCATTTACTGGTTTAAAATGTAAAATTACTTTCCAAATTTTCTGAAATAAATCCTTTTAGCATTGCCTGAGAAAACAAATTTCAAATCTTTCCACCTCCCTGATTTCCTCAATCCTTTCTCAACTTTCTCTTAATGAATGTCTTTCTTTGAGTAATAATTCATCTGCTACAGACCATGCAAGTTCAAGTCAGGGTGGTAATTTCCTAAGGGGACTCCACTCTGAGGAAAATTCCAACAACAAACTAATTTTAAACTTAATGTTTGTTATAAATCACACATAAGAAGCCAAGGGGAGTTTTCATTCTGAATGTTATTGAACACAAATCAAACTAAACAAAAGGAGATTTAACAGTTGATATGCATGATGGAATTCAGAAGAAATACATTGAATCTATGTATTTTCTTCTATGGTTATTTGTAAAATAGCCTTTCTGATTTTAATGTATAATTTATGAAAAATATTGCCAATTGATCATTTAAGTTGCAGAACCTCACTGATTAATATGAAGAACTGAAGAAAAGCTTGAGAGTAAGCTTACAGTCTTAAAGCTTAAGACAGTACAAGAAATAAAAATATCCACAAAATCTTTTCAGTTATTCCTAAGCAAACAACAGACAGGCATAATTGTGTCTGTAGAGGAAAATGTGAAAGCCCAGATATTGTGAAACTTGAGTAAGCAAGATCCTCCTTCCAAAACAGTTATGTCACTTAGTTTCAGTTCTCTTCTTTATCTTTCTCAGATATGTTCCATTTAGATTTTATGCAATACCTTCAATATCATTTTTTGTTTTGTTTTTGTTTCGGGGCTACATCAGCGGTGTTTAAGGATTACAACTGGCTTTGCACTCTGGAACCAGACCTGAACTTCAAGGGATCATATGCAATGCTGGAGATCAAACCATCAAACCTAGGTGTGCCAAGTGCAAGGCAAATAGTCAACCTGATGTACTATCAACCTGGCCCCTTTACTTTCAGTTTTTTACAGGGACATATTAGGGATGTACAAAAGAAAACACAGCTACAATATGGTTCATGTGTTTTTTTTCTATATTTTCCATCAAAAACTTCAGCTGAAGGAAGCAGTTCAAGTTAAGAAGTTTCTAGAGAACACCTTTCTAACAGAAATATCTGCTACAGTTTAATAGCAGGTACTGTAATTTGTATTTTTAACTTAAGAAGAATGGTTATTGATTTCTGAATTTTTCTTTTCTTTCTTTTTTTTTTTTTTTTTGATTTTGGGTCACACCCAGCAGTGCTCAGGGGTTACTCCTGGCTCTATGCTCAGAAATCACTGCTGGCAGGCTCAGGGGACCATATGGGACGCCGGGATTTGAACCGATGACTTTCTGCATGAAAGGCAAATGCCTTACGCTTCATGCTCTCTCTCTGTCCCATAAATTTTTCTTTTTGTTTCTTCTCATTTTCTTTCATTCTTTTGTCCTTCCTTCCTTTCTTCCTTCCTTCCTTCCTTCCTTCCTTCCTTCCTTCCTTCCTTCCTTCCTTCC
>PVKC010013837.1:0-22558 GCA_004027635.1 Crocidura indochinensis
TGAGAAGTCATACAGGAGAGAAGCCTTATTCATGTCAGGACTGTGGAAAGGCATTTGCTGAATCCTCATATCTTAACAAACACATGAAAATTCATACAGGAGAGAAGCCTTATTCTTGTCAGGAGTGTGGAAAGGCATTTGCTCAATCCTCATACCTTAACATACACATGAAAATTCATACAGGAGAGAAGCCTTATTCGTGTCAGGAGTGTGGAAAGGCATTTTATCAATCCTCAAAGCTTAACAGACACATGAAAATTCATACAGGAGAGAAGCCTTATTCATGTCAGGAGTGTGGAAAGGCATTTGCTCGATCCTCAAACCTTTCTGAACACATGAAAATTCATACAGGAGAGAAGCCTTATTCATGTCTGGAGTGTGGAAAAGCATTTGCTCATTCCTCAAATCTTAACATACACATAAAAATTCATACAGGAGAGAAGCCTTATTCGTGTCAGGAGTGTGGAAAGGCATTTGCTCGATCTTCAAGCCTTTCTGAACACATGAAAATTCATAGAGGAGAGAAGACTTATTCATGTAAGGAGTGTGGAAAGGCATTTGCTGAATCCTCAAATCTTAACAAACACATGAAAATTCATACAGGAGAGAAGCCTTATTCGTGTGAGGAGTGTGGAAAGGCATTTGCTTAATCCTCAAATATTAACACACACATGAAAATTCTTACAGGAGAGAAGCCTTATTCATGCTAGGATTGTGGAAAGGCATTTGCTTAGTCCTCAAGCCTTAACATACACATGAAAATTCATACAAGAGGGAAGCTTTATTCATGTCCGGACTGTGGAAAGGCATTTGATCGATCATCATGCCTTAACACACATATGAAAATTCAAAGAAGATGCCAGAGAGGTAGCATGTAGGTAAGAAGTTTGTCTTGCATGCAGAAGCTTGATGATTTGAATCCCAGCATTCCCTATGGTCCCCTGAGCCTGCCAGAAAAGAATTATGAGTATAGAGCCAGAATGAACTCCTGATTGCTGCCAGGTGTGACCCAAAAACCAAAAAAAAATTCACAAAGGATAGAAGCCTTATTCATGTCAGGAGTGTGGAAAGGTGTTTTCTCAATCCTCTAAGCTTCTTAGACACATGAATATTCATGGAGAGAGATCTTTAGCCTTATTTGCACTGTAGCAAAGCCTTCAATAAATCTCAAAACACATTATTCATATCAGGAATGTGGGGAGGTATTTGCTCATTGCTCATAGCTTGTTAGACACATGAATACTGGAGAGAAACCTTGCTCATGTTAGGTGAGTTTGAAAAAAGACTTCACTCAAACTTCAATCGTTTTTGGGCAGTACATTACCGATTCGTACTGGTAAGAAGACTTAATCATGTCAGAAGTATGGAATATCCTTCATTAAATCCTCAAAACTTAATTTGCATAAATAAATTCAAACAGGAGTTAAGTCTTATACATGTCAGAAGTGTGGAAGGTCCTTTTCTTAGTCCTCAAATCTTACTATACATATGAATATTTATGCAAGAGAAGAGTGCTGTTCATGTCTGGAGTGTAGGAAGGCTTACACTTTCTGCTCAAAGCTTCGAACGCATAAGAAAATCCATTCTAGAGGGAAATTGATCCATAAGAAGTGTGGATATTTTTCATTGATATTGAAACTGTTTTATAGATATGAAAATGATATCTGATTATCTGAGCACCTCATACAAAATGGTTGGTATTGGCCTTACAAACCATTTACTGGGGTTCAATGCTACACATTCTGTAGGGCAGGGGTCTCAAACCACGGCCCGTGGGCCATTTATTACCCTCTGTACAACAGTTTGTGGCCCTGCCCTAGAGGAACCTTCTTTTTTTATTTTGTTTTAGTTGTTTGGATCACACACACCTCCAATGTTTAAGGCTTACTACTGACTTCACACTCAAGGATCACCCTGACTTTGCCTCCTGTGGCCCCAGTTAAATTGAGTTTGAGACACCTGATGTAGGGTTTCTCAAACCCAAAGGTATGGATAACAGAGTCAGCAGTTACCTTTGAACATCATAGGGTGTCAGCCCGTGAAAATAACTAAAATAAATTTTAAACAAGACAATATTAACTTGAGGGAATATGGGAAGGCCTGTTTACTTCTGAATGATTAACTGCATAAAATTTATAGTTGGGACTAATCTGTAGCAGAGTGGAAAAGGTATTTGCCTTGGTAGCAGCCAAACAGGGTTTGAACCTCAACATCCCCTATGGTCTCCAAGTCTGCCAAGAGTAGAGTTTATACTTCAGTGGGTCCTATAGCAACGAACATAGCTGCATAAACTCATTGCTTGACAGCTTTATATTTATGAAGCACTTTGAATCTTTTACTACTCTAGATGGGTCAGTTTTATAGCTGTAACATACTGATCAATTATTTCTGCGTATGTCTCCTGATCACATTTATGTTAGACTAATGTCTGAGTTGTACATAACTCTATCCTTTTCTGTGTTCTACATAGCTCTGCTATATTTCCCCTCCTCTGCCTGTCATTCAACCTTTTCTTTTTTCTTTTTGTTTGTGTTTTCTGGGCCACACCTGGTGACACTCAGGGGTTATTCCTGGGTATGTGCTCAGAAATTGCCTCTAGCATCCCATATGGGACGCTGGGAAATTGAACTTTGGTCCATCCTGGGTCAGCTGTGTGCAAGGTAAACACCCTACCATTGTGTCATCTTACTGGCCCAGCAACACTTTTTCTCTAAATTTCCCTGTACTCAGTTATCCAGGACTTGCTTTCCCTACTAAATCCATAGGTCCCTATAGCTCAAACCCTTTGTGCCCTGGAGCAACACCCCACCTGCACACATTTGCACCCCCCTGCACCATTTCAGCCTCTCATTCCCCTGGATTGCCACTCAGGACCAAAATTGTCTTTTCAAATAGGTCATGGCTGAATGACTAATCATGGCCTGTGAATTAAGACATCCACTTCAGGGAATCATTGACACTTCTTTCCCATCCTTATTATTCTCACCCAACAGATTACACCTTAGCTGAAGTAGTTCTCTTTCATCATACTAACTAGGGCATGCTTCGAACAGAGATGGTGAAATGTGTATTTTTTCTTTTCTTCCTTTTTTTCTTTTTTTTTTGGTCCACACCTAGTGATGCTCAGATGTTACTCCTGGATGTGCATTTAGAAATTGCTCCTGGGTTGGGGGACTATATTGGATGCCGGGGGATCCTATGTCAGCCGCATGCAAGGAAAATCCCCTACTGATGATCCACACTCTCTGACCCTGGAATGTGTATTTTTCTTAGGAAATAATGTTATTACTTTGGACTTGATTCAGTAATAAAATGGGAAAATATGTATATTTCCTTACTTGTATTTATTTGCGAACAATGATTTGCCTTGGACTTAATTCCAACTCAAATGTAGGGAGGATAAATATTTCTTTATATGTATTTATGGGCAACAATGTTGGTACTACAGTTATGAATCGATGATAGTGAACTATAACCTAGTCCCCCAATAGTCTCCTAGCACCCCAATATTTCTTTGTGGTAATACCCTTTTCTCTTTTTTTGAATAGACCCAATAAAATGGGTGAAAATCTTAGGAAAGAGATGCGCTCCCAAATATTCAAGATAGGAACCCCAAATATTTTACATTCCTGGGATGTAGAAATATCTTATTGTGTTTGGGAAGCTAAAGTCTGCCCTGAAGCTTGCAGTTGGAAAGTATGACAAGTAGCCTGAGAAATACCACAGCAATACGGCATTTGCCTTGCATGTGCCAGACCCGGGAAGGACACAGTTCATGGTCCCCCAGCTTGCAGGGGGCACTTTCTGAGAGCAAAATCAGGCATTGCAGGCTGTGCCCCAAAACCACCCAATCAATCAATCAAATAATAAAAAAGAAAAGCATGGGACTGTAGAGATAGCATGCTTTCCTTGCATGCAGAAGGACAGTGGTTCAAATCCTGGCATCCCCTATGGTCCCCCGAGCCTGCTAGGATCTATTTTTGAGTGTAGAGCCAGGAGGAACACCAGAATGGGGCGGGGGGTAATCCCAAAACCAAAAAACAAAGCATGACCAGATGTTTCCTGGAAAAGTCCACCCTGCCCTAAACCTAATCTAGGTGAAAAGTCTTTAACCCAGATTTTATTGCCTATGAAAAATCACCATTAACACTTTCTTGGAAGCTATGATCTGGGGATCCTACCTCTAGTGGAAGACAATCTAACTTATCTAGCCCTAATCTAAATTTTATCCTTAACAAAACAAATTGAGATGTAACTAATAACATTAAACGCATACTGTTTTTAAACCCAGAGCGCACAATCTGCTTCCTTAATTCCCTTACAATGTCTTCCCTAGACATAGAAGCACACACTTTGCTTTAAACCCCTCTCTCATTCGGCCTTATTGGCTGACACAGAGTCTATAACCTATTCTCCCTTATGATACATAGTCCTTTCCACCTACAATAAATGGAGTGACACTTTGAAAGTGACTGGTGGATGCTTCCTTGTGATTACTCTAGAGGTCCAGGATTTAACCTCATCAGTAGATTCTACATCTTGGGATCTCACTTCACCAGTATCATTAACAATGCTGATATCCTTTCTGTTGTAGTTAGAACAGGGCTGAAGAAGATGAGCCTATGTTCTCAATCAGCAGGTAGTGTACTTGTCTTGCTAGCAACCATTCAGGTTCAATCCTTGGATCTTATAGTCCCCTGACTCCTGAGTTCAGAGCCTAGAGTAATCCTGAGCATCTCTATTTGTGACCCCAAAGTCAAATAAGGATGACAAATGAATAAAGACAAAAATAAGCAATGAAGGGACCCGGAGGGATAGCACAGCGGTGTTTGCCTTGAAAGCAGCCAATCCAGAACCTAAGGTGGTTAGTTCAAATCCCCGTGTCCCATATGGTCCCACGTGCCTGCCTGGAGCAATTTCTGAGCAGACAGCCAGGAGTAACCCCTGAGCAGTGTCGGGTGTGGCCCAAAACAAAACAAAAAATAAGAATGAAAGCAACAGTCACCAGTGAAAATTCATGGGTATCTGAAAAAGAGTGACTCTGATCACTATTATTTTATTGTAGTTTGTGGTAGTCTAGTACTGATGGGTGGGTAGTGTTTGCAAGGAACTCTGGTGATTTATTTCCTAGCAAAACTTCTCCAGTGTGAGGCCATTCACCGTCCCCTTTTCCATCTCTCCAAGACATGGTGAAGCTCTACTGTGTGGAACAGCTGGTCCAGACCCAGAAGTGGGAGAATTCTCTTTTCTGGTTTGGAATGAATAAGGAGCTAATGCCTGTTCTTTAGGACACTGGCCATAAATAGAGTGGCATCAGGGTCTATATTTTGGTCAATCTGGAACTTTTTGGTCTTGATGTGGTGACCTCGGACTTAGCTCTGCCAACCTAAAAGCTAGAGAAGTAGGTTGCAGGGGATTGGAGGGAAGATTTAATTTCTGGTCACTACAAGGCTGCTGTGTCCAAATGAAGCCTGAAAGAACCAAGAATGAAGGTCCCCCTCGGACCATGATAAGGGCCCTAGACTAAGACAAACCCAAATCCTAGTAAAATAGTTCTTGAGAAGGTTAAAAGTATGTATTATTGAGGCAGGTTAAAAGTTTAGGTACTTTTCAACACTCATGTAAAGTGAAGGGAGTTAACTCTTTCCATTCTAAGCCACGGCAGAGGATTTTAACTCAAATAAAACCACAGAATCTACCCTCTGAAGGAATGCAGGGATATTAAGACCATTCCTGTTATTTTTATATAGAGGAACTGTGGTTCTGGAATGTTCCACCAGATAAGGTCTCCATGACAACCAAAATTGAGTCAGATAAGTTGTGACCTTTATTTTATGAAATAATGTGCTTTGTGCACAAAAATGAGATAAGCCACTCATATATGTGATGAAAGATATAGGCCATTCATGCATGCTGTGAAGGTTTATATTAAAAAAGGAAATATTTGGGCCTGTTAATGATTGTAATGTCTATATAAGCTAGCTGACATTTTGCTCCTAACTCCTTGTCAACTTTACTGATTGGATGAGACTTGAACCTCTGCTAGCCAAATAAAGTCCCTTTTGTGTCTTGCATTATCAGAGGTGGTCTCTGACTCTCAGTGCCAACTTGGAACCCTACAGGCCAGTGGGACCTCATGGGGTGCTTGGGATGGAAACTGGTAACCCTGTGTGTAGCTTATCAACATTACAAGCTGAACTACCCCTTGGGCCCCATTGAAGTGCTCATGTAAATAACTTGTTTTTTCCTTTCATCTATCCTGCATTAATTAGTACTCTTATTAATGGCAACCCAAACACTCACCTGATTTGTTATACTCTGGTTACAAAAAGTGGCAGTGAATGTACCAGTAAAAAGAAGCTTAACTTACTCAATGAGACCCAGTATGTTGCTTAACACCCCTGCTGGAATTTTGACTCTGATTTCTTGTGCAAAACTGCAAGCTGAGGAACCCCCCACAGAATTACCCAAACAGACCAACATTCAGATTTTTATTACATTCACAGAACCAAAAAGCATATTTATTTAGGGATGTGTCTTCAGAAATTCCCTCTCACTGGCATGATGTCATAAATATGCTGGATGTAGACATAGTTGAAATGTATTTTGAAATGTTTCCATGTGTGTTGGAAGGATAAAAAAGTACCAGTGATCAAATGTTTGAAAAATCTTGGGTCCTTGTGCAAATCCCAAGTCTCCTATAATCTTGGCTATGCATTGCTGTCACTTGTAATTATGCAAGTAGTGTTCATTCACTGCATTAAAATGTTTTATTTAGTTTAATGATTTACAAAAACTCATTGAGTTTTAGCACATCATATTTTAACACCAATCCTCACTAGTGACATCATCAGTACTCCCATACTTCCTCATGATCCACCTCAACCCATCCCTTCCTGCCACCTTCACAGGCACAAAACACGAGTTCTGTGGTTGTGCTCAGGTCCGTGGTGGAAAAACAAGAACTGGCAATTGAAAGTAAAAAAGCACAACTTTACTTGTCCACCAGCAAGCCCCAAAGTAACTAATTTGGTCAGAGAACAACCCAATCCCTACCCCCACGAGATACAATCAAGTTTACATACAATTTTTAAGAAAAAGTGACTTTATTCTCTTAACCTTGAAACTAATTTGCAAATGTCTTGGGGATTTTCCACAGTTCCTGCTATCTTATCCCTAACAAGATATCTGCTATGGCCAGGTATCTGGGATGATGTTTATTGATTTTAAAGGCCACGAAGAACTTAAAGAGCCATGAAATTTTTTCAAATGGAAACTTAGCCTTGTTAGATATAAATCAACTAAATGGTGTCCTTATGGTCTAGTCTTCATATTCCCTCCTATTTTAGGGGCTCTGAGTAAAATCTTTGACTATCCTTATGTCTCCATAGCTAACTATTGTCACATATGGGGTCCTTAGTACTAGCTGTACTACTACACCCATGTGAGCCTGGATAAATTGGATGAGTAGATTCATTATGAAAGGACTAAGATCATGAGGGGGTTCAGTGAACCACTGCTAATACGAGGAGGTGGAATCTTTCCATTGCCTTTCCAGCTCTTGCAAACTGACATTTACCCACTGCAGAGTCCCCTGGTCTGTTTTGCATAGATACAACACTACCGTCTAGGACCATATATAATCCCCCTTCACGAAGTGTAGATTTAATCTTTTTTTCTCTCTACTAGAGAGTTATAGTCCTACAATTCAGCACCAGCCACCCAAAAATGGGTGCACACATTTAAATAAAATACTGCCCCTGAAATAAGACTTTAATCGTGATTGGATGCTGAGTCTATAAAGCCATCCTCCTGGTTGGCAGTAGGAATAGACCGTTGTTGGCAGTTAGAGGAGCAGGAAGTGTTTGTGGTCAGTTAAACTACAGTTGGAGGAGTAAAGGGAGACTTGGTTGGAAGTTGTAAAAGATAGTTTGATGGGGGCCGGTGAGGTGGCATGAGAGGTAAGGTGTCTGTCTTGCAAGCGCTAGCCAAGGAAGGACCGCAGTTTTATTCCCCAGCATCCCATATGGTCCCTTAAGGCAGGAGTAATTTCTGAGCACTTAGCCTGGAGTAACCCCTGAGCATCAAATGGGTGTGGCCAAACACCCAGCAAGCTCTTTCTCCCTCTTCATTTCTTTCCCGACTTAGGAGTTTGACATAGGCACCTGACCTTCTCTAATGAACAAGACTATGATATTTATCAAAGTCTTTTGTGCAAGACCCCAGGGTCTCCAGCAAAGTGGGCCCATCTAAAGCGAGTCAGATATGACAGGGAGACACCTGTTCCTCTAGCAAGCCTATTGAGAAATGGAGTTATTTCAAGTCTGTATCCACTAGTCAGCAGAGCTCGCTGAGCTGTTAGTCTCCTGTGATGAGTCAAACCCTTGACTCTCCTTGAGGGTGGTAGTAACTCCTGAGCACTGCCGGGTGTGATCAAAACCAAAAAAATAAAAAAGGGATTATTAAGAAGTAGAAAAAAATGTAAGAATGTGATCTTCAGAGGCGAGCTGTATTGTTTTAGAAGTGAAGAAAGAAGCCAAATCCCCTAAGATTCAGGTCCCATTTTTTAGAGGTACCCAGAATCTGTACTCTGGGTACTTCCTTGACCACCAGAAACTGAGGCTGCAAGGACATATTTGAAAAACAAAAAAAAATATTGTCTTTGATATTGGTGCTAAACATTATTCAGAAATATAATCTTATATATTATTTTATATTATATAAGTACTATATATAATATAGTATTTATTATAAAATTATTCAGAAACATAATCTTTGGTGCTGGGATTTTGGAAAAGAATTTGAGTGAGGCCATAGTTTTTCCTGAGATTTTACAAAGGCAAGATAGCCAAGTAATGACATAAAATTTAATACCAAGCATGGATTTATCTCTTTGGGAATACCTCAACTATCTATGCAGGGGGAAAGTTGTCCACAACGGGCCTTTTGATGAGCCCCATGGGGGCTATTTCAGCTCTCCACACCAGGGAAATCTAGGGATACATCTAGTGTGCTGAGTTCCCTTAAAAAAGGAGATGTTTTTTGCATGCTGTGGTAGAGATCGTTAACTACCCGATGCCAGTCTCAAGGTCAATTTGGTTAAGGACTCTTTTATGTTCTGATTCATTCTCTCCACTAGGCACTAACTCTGGGTTGACAGGTACAGTGCAGTGTAAATTCCAATTAATGGTACTTAATTGTGGTCCACACTCATTGGGGATCAGGTGTTACTCCTGACTTTGTGCTTAGAAATCGCTCCTGACAGGCTTGGTGGACCATATGGGTTTCTGGGGATTGAACTCAGGTCTGTCTCCATTGGCAGCTTGCAAAGCAAATGCCCTACCACTATGCTATATATATGCCCCACTCTTGCTGTCTTTCTCTGGGGGTGCTGGTGTGCTGGACTTCTGCCCCAGACTAATTTCCTATCCTGGGCTTCCAGGAGCTGAGGAGTGCAGTTTGCTGTAGTTTTAAAGTACAAATACTTAGAGGTGGGAATACCCTAGATTGAAGCCCTATGTACCCTATAACAATGGCTTGCAGAGCCTGAGATATAGCACAGTAGTAGGGCGTTTTCCTTGCATGCAGAAAATCCAGGACTGATGGTTGAATTCTGGAATCCCATATGGTCCCCATGCCTGACAGGAGCAATTTCTGAGTCCAGAGCCAGGAGAAACCCCTGAATGCTGCTGGGTATTACTCGCAATAAAAAAAAGTTTTCCATTCCTGCAATAATAGTAATTTTCAGACACAAAAGAGAAAAGAGCTGCAAGTTCCAGCTCACCCCCAGGAAGCTCACCACAAAAAGTGGTGAGCTTAGTTAGAGAAATAACTACATTTTGAACTGTCCTAAAAATGAGAACCTATGAGGGAAATGGAGAGCCTGTCTAGAGTACAGGCGGGGGGTGGTTGGGGAGGAGGGATATTTGGGACAATGGTGATGGGAACATTGCACTGGTGATGGGTGGTGTTCCATACATGACTGAAACCCAAACACAATTATGTATGTAATCAAGGTGTTAAAATAAAAAAAAGGTCTTCAAGCCATTCTCAGGGTCTTCTTTTATTTGGAGATGCTGGACCCAAGTATGATGAAGTAACACTATTCCTTTTGCTTTGCTGCACTTTATTTTGAATGGGAGATACAAGTCTGAAACTAACCAAGTCTGAACCTAAGATGATCACTCCTGGCAGTGGGGGAGGAAGCATTTTGCAGGAGGACACAAACAGGATGTTTTCCCCGAGTACTGTGGCAGACGCAATTCAAACTGAGTGCAAGGGACTGCTTTGCTGTCTTTCTCTGGGGGTGCTGGTGTGCTGGACTTCTGCCCCAGACTAATTTCCTATCCTGGGCTTCCAGGAGCTGAGGAGTGCAGTTTGCTGTAGAGCTAGGCCAGCCCTGTTGTCCTATTCAAGCCTGAATCCCAGAATGCTTCTTTATTACCTAAAGAGGAAATAATTCTGTGTCTGCCCATGTGGGTCTGAACTGGCGCCCAGGGGCATTTTTGGAAATGCAGGTACTTACTGTCATGTCAGGAATTTGTGCTTCTCTCTGGTGCTCATATCTGTGTCTTTTCTCCAGGACTTTCTGCAAAGGACCTTGCTGCTGCTATTAGGCAATAATACAAATAAGAGATTGCACTTTGGAAATAATGCAAATGGGATGAGATGGAGTCTCACCATCTTTTGTTCTCTTTCCAGATAGGGGAAGAGTGTGGGCTGAGAAAGGAACAGGGTGGATATGTAGGCTTCAGGAGCTCTTAGTGTCAGGTATGCTTCCTGATGGGGCACTGGATTCTGTTGTTTGAGGCCACTTTTGTCTGTTTTATTGCCTTTGGCTTGTGGGCCACACCAACTAGTGCTCAGGCCTTGCTCCTGACTCAGTGCTCATGTTGACCCCTGGCAGGTTTCAGGAGATGGGCTCACACTGCTGGTGTCCAAAGGGGCCTTCCAGGCATATTCTGACAAAATATTTCAATTCTTTTTAATAGAGAAGCCAATGAGCCTATGGTAATACCCTAGGTCAGGAGAGAGAGAGAGAATGGGGAGAGATAGGTTTGGGACCAGTGTAAGGTCAGATTGAGGGCCATATAAAAGGAAAAGGTATACAATTCAAAAAGTATAGATAGTCAAAAAGGATAAAGGCAGCCAAAATCAGAAAGAAAAGCCATCACCAGAACTACAAACAGTTCAGTCCAATTTTTGCTTCAACTCTGTCTTCTAACTGCTAACTTTTCTCCACCCAATTTAGGATGAGTTATAGACTTAGCCAGTGAATTAAAATTAGGGTCTTAAAGAGACAGACAACTTTTATAGGGTTGGTCCTTGACGGATACAGTAATATACCACAAGAATATAGTAATACAGTAATGTAGAATAAGATCTCCCCTTTCTTTTTATATTAAGAACATTGAGGATTGGGGCTGGAGAGAGCACAGTTGTAGGGACTTTGCGTTGCATATTGCCAACCTGGATGGGGCCCGGTTCGATTCCCGGCTTCCCATGTTGCCCCATCCTGTTAGGGGCAATTTCTGAATATAGAGTAAGGAATAACTCCTGAGAGCTGTTCGGTTTGGCTCAAAAAAACAATCAATAAATAAATTTTAAAAAAGAGGATTGTTAGTTCCAGGTAAGTCCGTTCCAAAGGACTATAGTTTAGTATCTTCAGATCTGTACAGAATAACAAGGAATGGCTGGTTTTCTGTAGTTCAGGGTTTCTGTTGATGATGTCATCTGATCTATACAGGAGAATCAGGAACTAGCAGATTTCAGATTTACTTTTCGGGTCCTATTTTAAGTTTCAGGTTATCATTTCAGGGAAGCTTTTCACTCCACTGTCAGGAAAATCAGAAGAACAAAATGGAAACTTTGTTTATTAAATTTTGGATATCCAGGAAATCTAACCTATAATTAGATTCCTATTTCAAAGTTGCATGTGGGCATGAAAACTATCTGAACAAAGAGAAATTGAAAAAAACTATTTACAAATGAGAATTTATTAATATGCTATAAAATTAAATTCTAACTCTATAACTACGCTGAAATGTAAACTATTGTCAGGAAATAGGGAAGACATGATTTTTTCTTTTGCTACTTCCTGCTGATGTATGAGTGTTATAATGTCAGTTTTTCTTCTATATCGCTAACTAGATAATAGTTAACTGGGATCTTATTTGTTCAAAGAAGCAAAATGAACAAAACAAATGACTATTCAAATTCCTAAATAAACTTAAAGAAATGTGTCAATGCAGCTAAACTGCTTGAGGTAAAGATAGTTATTTTTTTAATAGTCTTTTTTTGTGGTTTTTGCGTCACACCCAGCAGTGCTCAGGGGTTACTCCTGGCTCTGTGCTCACAAATCGTTCCTGGCAGGTTCGGGCGACCATATGGGACGCCACGATTTGAACCGATGACCTTCTGCATGAAAGGCAAATGCTTTACCTCCATGCTATCACTCCAGCCTCTTTTCATAATCTTTTAAAGCAAAAGTCCAAAATCTTTCTGGGATTTAGATTTGACAATATATATATATATATATATATATATATATATATATATATATATATATATATATTTCTAGTGGGGAAGAGATTTGGGACAGCCTGGAGGGATTTACCTTGCAAATGGCTGAACCAAGTTCAATTTCTGGCATCCCATATACACCCCAAAGCACTGCCAGGAGTAATATCTGAGAATAGAGCTAAGAGTAATCCCTTGAAAACCACTTGGTTGCTTCCCCCCAAAAACCAACAAAACATTTCCTGGTATTCTTAATAATTGGTATTTACTTTGTAGAGTGGACCCAGGTTAGATCATGGTCATTACATATTGTTCTCTGAGTGCACCAGGATTGGTTGAAAAGCACAGAGCCAGGAGAGACCCCAAGCACAACCAGCAAGGCAATCTCAAAAATGAGATTAAAAAATACGTGTGTAATAACTGAAAATGATCCAATAACAAAAACAAGTATGGGGATCTGTTCTAAATGCCAAGGGACAGTGAACCAGAAAGTGCATTGCAAACACAACAAAGCTCGAGATTATTGTGGACCTCAGCATCAAGGGCAGTGAACTGGAGTGGGAGAGACCCTACACACCTGATCCAAGAGGATGCCACACACCATATCGCACAGTGCCATATTTCACATGTGCCCACAATCCTCCACACACACCCCAGGACCAGAATCCAGGGGCTCTATTTACACTGAGCTGCAAATACGCATCTCTGCAGACCCCCAAAGGCTCCTTCTTCCAACTAAGACATCAGAGCAGGCTTCAAACCACAATGTACTACCCAGATGGGATGATTAATGGGTTAGAGCCAGAGAAGGGGACATTACCACCATGCATGAGTCTGGGTCCCTAATGAAAGTCTGGCCAAATTACAGAATGAATGAAGAATAGAATCTCTGGCCTCCATATGTACTTTGGTTGCTTGATTATGCTGCTTGCACATTCGTTTTGGTGGTTATCAGGTAACACAAACTTAAAAAAACTCATCTGCAGGTGTGGGAGCTATTGCAAACACCCATCCTGTGATGGACTCAGGTTCTCTAGTCTGCCAGGAGTAATTTTTGAGCATAGAGCCAGTAGTGGATTCCCCCCCAAAATAGCTGATCCCAGGTTCACATCCCTCCAAATCTTCGGCTATGATTGTAATATGTATTCAATAAATGTTTGTTTTGAAAATGGAATAAATAGGGGCCGGGTGGTGGCGCTGAAGGTAAGGTGCCTGCCTTACCACGATAGCCTTGGACGGATCGCAGTTCGATCCCCGGTACCCCATATGGTCCCCCAGGCCAGGGGCGACTTCTGAGCGCATAGCCAGGAGTAACCCCTGAGTGTCACTGGGTGTGACCCAAAAACCAAAAAAAAGAAAATGGAATAAATAGGTGATATATTAATTCAGACGTTTATTGATTATGTCAGCACTCAAGGCCTTTAGTTTGGGCATCCTAACCATTTAATTATAAGAGAATTAACACTTAAGTAAGTTCTAACCACATGGAAAGAAAGGAATGACTGGAAGAGAAATATCAATATCTATTTTTATTCTCTTTTTTCTGGTC
Source organism: Crocidura indochinensis (assembly GCA_004027635.1). NCBI lineage: Eukaryota > Metazoa > Chordata > Mammalia > Eulipotyphla > Soricidae > Crocidura > Crocidura indochinensis. The sequence goes on from PVKC010013837.1 coordinate 14,069, forward strand.
TGAAAAGTACATTTCTCCATATGCTTTTTGTCAGGTTTCCACTTACATACTATGTATCAGAACTATTATATATGACATCTTTGGCTTCAAGGTAATGAATCACTTCAGGTTAAATTTTCTAGTAAGAAAAAGATGATAGCAGGAATTGAAAATGGAACTAGACTCCAAGTCTATTATTGTATGGCTATTACAGGTTTCTCTAGGATCTTGCATATTATTTTTAATTAAATGAACATATTAGAACCAAATGCACTATTACTACATAGATAATAACTCCTAAATTACAGTATAATTTTATTGCTTAGAAGGAAATGTTCATAATTCATAATCTTGTATCAGTGAAAAAACTATTGAGGAACAGAATCTCTGCTCTTAACATGCACATTGGTTATCACACATATGAGGCCAGATTTTAAGGAAAGAGTGCAACAGAGGGTGCCAGATAATATCGTGGGGTGAGCAATAGTACAACTCTGGGCTGGCATAGGGCCAAGCTGCTTTGATCATGGGACCCTCTGTACTTCCCTGAGCTGCTATAGAGGTGAGCCCTGAGTGCAGAGTCAGAAGTAACTGCTAACACTGCCAGATAGACAAACATACAGAATTTCTTAAAATGTCTCTGGCTAGACCAATGCAATAGCACAGCGAGTAGGGTTCTTGCCCTGTAATCTAACCATTCATGCCACCCCATATGGTACCCCAAAGCATGTCCAGAGTAATTCCTGAGCATAGAGCCAGGAATAACCCCTGATCATCACTGAATGTGGCCTAAAAACACAAAATAATAAAAATGGGTGCCAGAGAGATATAGCACAGTGCTAGGGCATTTGCCTTCCATGTGGCCGACCCAGGGCAGACCTGGCTTTGATTCCTGGCATCTCATATCGTTCCCTAAACCTGCCAGGAGTGATTTCTGAGTGTAGAGCTAGGGGTAACACCTGAGCACTGCCAGCTTTCACCAAAACACAAAAATCAAAAAATAAATTGTGGGGTTAGAGGACTGTATCAGCAGCACAGCAAGGAGACATATTTTCTTCCCTAGTGTACCAGATGATTCCAAAGGGATGCCAGAATTAATTTCTAAACTCAGAACCAGGGAAAATCTTTGAGCACTGATGGAAGGGCCCCCAAACAAAGAAACAAAAGCCTATGGCTCAGGGGCGGAGAGGTGGTGCAAGTGGTAGGGCATTTGCCTTGGATGGACTGCAGTTTGAAACCCGGTGTCCCATATGGTAACCCAAGCCAGAAGTAATTTCTTTTCATTTTTAACTACTACATACCATTTTATGTATTTTAGCATACATTACCACAATTTAAAAAACTTTAATCATCAACCAAGGCAAACTGAATACATTACAGCATGAATTAAACATCTTTACATATGATTGCAACAATATTCATAAGACTAAACACAGGAAATAGACAAGGAAACTTTCATCTGGATTATAATAGGTGCATATAGAACAATTGTGCAAATAGAAATGTTCCACTGAGGGTCAAAAGCAATAGAGACATTGAGCATCAGATCAGTTATTCTCAGAAGAGGAAATTAGTAAAACAAATGAGAAAAGAATGACCACTGGGGTAAAGTAGAATTTAGTGTGAAGACCTAAACTGAATGCTGTTTTTGTGATCAATTATTTTGATTCGATATGGTGAGAATAACATGATTCATAAGTTTAGGATTATGGAGGTACTTGAAAAATTATTAATGTGAAGGAAATTATATTTATATTAAATATTGTAGGTTCATTTATATTTATATATTTATAACATGATGTATCTCTATAACAGAACAGACTTAAGATACTTTAAGGTAAATCAGAATGGCAGAGAAAAGTGGTGATAATGACTGAAATAAGTGAATTGAAGTGAATTACTATTTATCTACTACAAAGAAAAAGCATGTAGAGTTCTATTCAGGAGCTATTTCTGAATGCAGAGTCAGATGGAAGCACCAATTCTACTAAAAGAAATAAAAGTTAAAGTACAACTCAAGACACAAGTCATTTAGGAAATTAGGAACTGTGCTTTGCGTGCAGGATCCTTAGGTTTGTTCCCATACTACACCAGACCCAAGAAGGTCAGGAGATGCTGAGGTCGTGTGGCCCAAAATAACTGTGAAGAAAACTTAAGTCAAACTTGCTCACATAAAAGTTGGACTAATGGGGGCCAGGTGGTGGCACTGAAGGGTAAGGTGCCTGCCTTGCCTGTGCTAGCCTAGGATGGACCGTGGTTCAACCCCCTGGTTTCCCATATGGTCCCCCAAGCCAGGAGCAACTTCTGAGCACATAGCCAGGAGTAACCCCTGAGTGTCACTTGGTGTGGCCCAAAAACCAAAAAAAAAAAAAGTTGGACTTATGGGGGGCTGGCGAGGGGGCACTAGAAGTAAGGCATCTGCCTTACAAGCACTAGCCAAAAAAGGTTCCCGGTTTGATTCCCCAGCATCCCATATGGTCCCCCCAAGCCAGGGGCAATTTCTGAGTGCTTAGCGAGGAGTAACCCCTGGGCATCAAACAGATGTTTCCCTAAAAACAAAAAAGAGTTGGACTTATTGGAAGTTGGGACATTAATGCAGAGCAGCTGATCCAGGTTTGATCACTAGCACCCCAAGTGATTGCGAATAATGTCAGGAGTATTCCCTAAGCTCAGTGGACATAATAAGGTCTGAGCACTCCCATGTGTGGACAAGAGCTTCCCAAACTTACAAATATAAATACTTGATTTTGGAAGAATTTTGGGATATACTCACAGTAATCAGGGCTGATTTCTAGCTCTGTGCTCAGGGATGATCCCTGGAGGTTTATAAGGCTGATGTGGAGCTGGATCAAACCTGGTTTGCATAGACCAAAGCAAACAACGGACAAACTGCACAATCTCAGACTATGTAATGACATTTAAAACTACAAAGTTGAACTCATCTAAAATATAAAGCCAGAACCTGAGAGGGTAAGACAATGGAGAGGGGTTTGAAATAGGGATCTACAAAGTCATATCCTTTGTTTAACCCAGAGCCCTCACTGATCTGTGAAATTCCAAGGGGTTTGTCTCCCACAGATACCCAAGGGAACTTCTCACCTATGTTGCATAGTTGCTGGTACATTTCCAGCATCCCATCTCTGTAGAGCTACTCTGGAGGCATCCAGTCATGGCCATTCCTTTGGAGAGAAGCTCACCATGTCCTAATCTAGTACACAGGAGGGCATTAAGGCCCTGACTCACTCAGGTCTTAAGTAAAAAAGGGTCTTGACTTTACTGGACCCTTTAGGTTCAGTACTCTAAAGGAACTCAGAACTACTGCTTTATCTCTTAGAAGGAACCAGCCTCAAAGTCAGTATGTCAATAGATACTTCTAGGAAACAGGCTCCAGAAATCTCTGTAGATCATCCAACATAACCTAGGAACATTCTTCGATAAAGTTCTAGTGCTATGCACTCAAGCAGCCTAGGCCAATGCCCAGTATCACTAGGTCCACTGAGCACTTCCAGGATTAGTTCTTCCATCTAGAAGCAGGAGGCTAAAATGCACTCAGGGTTGTTTCCAAAATGATACACACAACTATCCCAATTCTGCTCCCAAACTGTATCTCTGCCTTTGTTCTCCAGAGGGAATGAAGGAAAATTCAAGGGCCAGTGAGTGAGCCAAAACCTGTGCTTGTCCAAATCAACACATGTTTACTCCACAAAATATCTCTCCTTGAGCAGGTAAAATTGACCTGACTCTCAATCCCTATACCTTCTCAAATATCTTGCTCATATTTCCCTCTTCAATCCACAAGCCATGGGACTGCAGACACATAGGCTTCAAAAGTGCAACTTGTTTATGAATAGAAATGTGGGAGCACGGAGAAGGTGAGACTCTGCAGAGTGAAGAACAAAAGATCTGAATTGGATGGAATGAGCAAAAGGGTGTAGATGGGGCTTGTGCATACATGGTCAACCCAGGGTCAATCCCTGGAATATAGTTGGGTCCCTTCATGTTGGCTGGAGTAAATCCTCAGTGAAGAGCCAAGAATAAACCCTGAATGCTGGCAACATGGGAAAAATTGTATGCAAAACAAAACAAACTTGAGATAGCACAGCACAAAGAATCCAAAACTAAAATCAAACTAAAATTCACAGGGAAGTGCACATGCAGCAAAGAGCCAAGCTTTATATAGAGATCAGAGTTAGGAAATGCGAGAGTGTTCCAGAGCCCCTTCGAGAGTCCTGAGTGAAGACAGCAAGGAGACAAGAGTGAGGGCATTGACCAGGCAACTGGGAGCAGCAGCAAAATATAAAATAATTTGTCTGAACATACAGAATAGCACAGATACAGTTTCCTTGCAATACACAGCCCATACAGAACCCCAGACAGCTTGTCTGGTCCAAGTCACAGAGCAGGAGGGCCACCTGAGTGCAGAGTCAGAAATTTCCTAGTTGTGGGGCCAGAAACTAAACATCAGTAATAGGGCTTTTCTTTGGGTGAGGCAAGAATGATGCTTCAGAGTATAAATCCTAGGATCACAGAAATTCTAAAATCATTAGTTACATATTACCAGTTCATATTTTATGGATTCCAGAATCCCATAGAGTTTGAGACTTGCCAGGGGTGACCCAAGAACTATAATTCAGGAGCCAGGTCTGAACACACTAGGTGGTCCTCAAACCAAACAAAGAAAACTAGGACAATAGTGATCCAAAATAGCAGAGTCCACCAACCTGACCAGGAGCCACACTCTGATGGGAGGGGACTGAATACTCCTGTCCTCCCACCCTGTCCTCACTGAGCCCATACCCTCGCCCTCCCTGTGAATGGGACTTCAAATGGTGAGGCTCCATGCTCTTCTGTCTATATTAGTATTCAAATAGCACCAGCATGTCCCTTTTCAGGAAGTCCTGGAGCCAGGAGCACAATCCCCTGCCTGTCCAAAAGAGCCTGCATGGAGCTTTAAAGGCCCTGATGAGCCTGGGCATCAGCTCAGACCACATCGGTAGATGCAGACTCTTTCCTCCACTGAGGACACAGAAGCAGGCTGGGATCAGGCTGTGCACAGGACAGGACCACTGGCCTCGCTCTACAGGGAGAAAACTGCAGTTCTGAGCCCCTGGGAGCCCAGCAAAGGGGTGACTCAGTGAGGAAGTCCTACACATTAGCGCCTCCTTCAGGCCATCAGCAGAACAGCCCTTGCATCTGCCTGGAAGAGTATCTCCATAGGAATAGAATTGGGAAGGGGACAAAATTGCTGCTAATCTGTCATATGGTATCTCTGTCTCTTGCTCTCTCTCTCTCTTTCTCTCTCTCTCTCCCTCTCCCTCCCTCCTTCCTCTTTCTCCCCCCGCACACTGCTAGGAATGAACTGTGTGCAGAATAGGACTAATAACAAGCTTTAAGGAATTAAAATGAGAACTTAAAAAAATACCTTTCATAATCCGTATATGAGTAAGACTCCTATCCAATATGATTTCTTCTAGGAATACTAGTTTCAGGAGTTAAGCTCACTACTTCCTACAATAAAAATCATGGATATCTAAAATGGAGTGACCATTATTTTATTGAACTTTGCTGTAGCCTGATCCTGGTGCATGGGTGGTATTTGCAAAGGAACTTTGGTGATTTCTTTCCTAGCAAAAATTCTCCAGTCTCAAGCAAAGCACCCTTTTCCTTCTACATCTCTCCAATAACTGGTGAAGCTCAACTGTGGGGAACAGCTGGCCCAAGCCCAGAAGTGTGAGAATTCCCTTTTCTGTTTTGGAAATGCATTAGTAGCTAATGCCTGTTCTTTAGGCCTCTGGTCCTAAATAGTGACATCAGGAGCTCCATTTTTGTAAATTTCTGGAACTTTTCGCCTTGAACCTGTGCCTTCAAGCTGTAGCTCTGCAAACCTGAAATCTATTGAGGCAGTTCAGTTTGCAAGCAAGCAGGGCTCTGGAAGGAAGATTTCACCTCTGGCTTCCCCATGGCCACTCTGTCTTAGCGAGGCCTGTGGGTCCTTATGAAATGCCTCAGATAGAAAGTGGTTCCCCTGTGTGGTTATCAACTTTGCAGGATGACCTATTTGGGTCCCATTAAAATACACATGTAAATTCCCTTTACTTTTCCCTTTTATTTTTCTGCGTTAATAAGCACCCTTAATGAAGTCAACCCAGACCCTAAGTTGATTTGTTAAAATCTAGCTACCAAAAGTGGTGGTGAATGCAGAGTAAAAGGAAGCATGGCTAAATCAGTTTAATGCAATATATTTCTCAACACCACTGCCTAAAAATTGATTTTTGATTCTGTCCATTTTCTTGTGCAAAACTTCAAGCTGAGAACCCTGCAGAGTTACCCCCACAGACCACATTCATGTTTTTATTACATTCACAAAGGCACAAAGGATATCTCTTTAGGAAAGTATCTTCAGAAAATCTCTCTCTCTTGCACAATGTGATAAATATGCTGGATGTGGACATAGCTGAAATGTATTTTCAAACATTTGCTTGTATGTTAGAAGGAAGACAAAGAGTCAGACATCAAATGTTCTATAAGTGGTTGGAACATAGGTTGGAGTGATAGCACAGCGGTAGGGCATTTGCCTTGCATGTTGCTGACCCAGTACAGACTTCGGTTTGATCCGTGGCATCCCAAATGCTATGGGGTAACTTCTAAAATCTTGGCTAAACTTTGCTTTTACTTTTAATTATGTAGAAAATGTTACATTCACTGCATTAAAAATTTCATTTGGTTTCGTGATTTATAAAAATCACTGAGTGAAGACCTTCCCACACTCCTGACACATATAGGGCTTCTCACCAGTATGAACAGGTATGTGCATAGTAAGCTGTGACAGTGAAGGCATTTCCACTCTCTATGGAACAGCACAGACTTTGTCCAATAAATTCTCTCTTCTTTGAGTCTCTATATTCAAAGCTACACTTCAGGTGATATTTCCATCACAGAAAAACAGTTTTCCACAAATGTGGAGGTGTCTGGAGAAAGATATCCAGACAGAAAATGGGCCTAGATAGTAACAAATGTCTGAACCATGATTTTTGGACTCTAAATGACCAATTATTGATCCCCACAGGAATGCCCTCTCGTGCTTGTTCTATGTTTACTCTGACATTCTCCCCTTGTCTAGAATTATTTCTGCCACTTTTGCAGTTTGTCCATAACATTGAGCATAGTTGACTAATCAGCAGACTTCTGTTTATCATTATCCTTACCAGGCTTGCTTGTTCTAAACATAAATATTGTACCCACGGACAGTCAGACTGAGTCTATGAGGCTATCGGTACCTTACTGTAGGCCTTTTGATCATATTATGTTCAGTCTTCAATGAATTTTTAAGTCTTTGGATCAAGCGCAGCTATTCTCAGGGGCTACTTCTGGGTCTGAAGTCAGGGATCAACCCTGACACTACTCAGATGATTCAGGTGCCTAGGATTCACGCTTTGTCGGCTGAGTGCAATTCAAGCACACTTCCTGCTACTTTTCCTCCAAGATCCATTCTTCGATGCTCTTCTAGCTATGAGCTTAGGGGCCATACCTGGCGATACTGAAGGGGACCATTTGAGATATCTGGTATTGAACCTAAATTGACCATGGCCAAATAATTATAACTCCTCACTGTGCTATTGCTATGACCCAGTATTTGGGGGGGTTGGAGGTCACACTTGGCAGTGCTTAGGGGTTACTCCTGGCTCTACGCTCAGAATCACTCCAGGCAGGCTCAGGGGACCAGATGGGATGCCGGGATTCAAACCACTGTCATTATTCATGAAAGGCAAAAGCCTTACCTCTATGCTATCTCTCCGGCCCCAACCCAGTTTTATTTTACTCGTAGGACTGAACAATTTTATGGATGTTGAACAGTTGAAGGTATCGTAAAGATGTCTCTGTTTCACTAATTCAGTGAACAAGCATGGAAGTATGAATTTATTCCTCAGCAGAACCTGAAGCACCATTTTAAAACAGACATTAAACCCATCCTCATTTGGGCTTCTTATAGCTCAGTATGGGAATTGTGATCATATGATATAAGGCCCAATGGAAATGCACCACAAAACAGAAAGAAAATGGCCATATCAGCATTTTGAATACCTCCGTAGGGCCAGAGCAGCAGGAAAGCAAGGATGATGCAAGTATTACAGTTGGTAATTCAATCCCCAACATGCCAGAAGTCCCAGCTCCAGAGGAATCCCTGAATATTGCCAATGTTGTTCCAAACAGAACAAAAGATCCACGGTAGGCATAAATCTCCCAGATTTTTATGAGCTTAGTTTTTTAAAATTTTTTCTATACATAGGGGTCCCACCTAGCCATGCTCTTGTTTACTCTGGTAGTGTACTCCCCAGTCATATATCGTGAGGTTCGAAGGACCATGCAAAAATCAAATAGGACTCAAGTTTCCATTCCCAGGCAAAACAGGAAGAGAACTTTCCACTGAAATATGGATCCAGTCAACAAAGGGCCAGTTTAAGATCTTGACCTAATCTTTCATCAAATCAAAATCACTGTATCTCTTCCCTC
>PVKC010013838.1:0-22620 GCA_004027635.1 Crocidura indochinensis
CTTTGACCTGAGACATTTACCTGCTGCTGTGGCTTTGAGATCTTTGTGTTTGGAAGTTAGGGGTAGATAGCTCTTTGTGTCATTCCACATAGCTCCTATTCCACCTTCCAGATGATGTATAAGTACCTTAGTCCACAGAACCATCCCAGTCAGCTATACTTTGTTTGGTAAGAGGTCTACATACTAAATCTGTTCACTGTAGTGCCACTGTCACATAGTCTAAGATTGTTCAGGAAGAACTGAGGATGCAGTAGAGGGAAGAAGAAGCTGCTGGCCAATGTTCTCTCTCTGATATAAGCTTAAATCCAAATCCATGTTTCTCTGAAAGCAAGAAAGATCACCCAACCACCTTCTGATGACACTTTTACACAAATTAATGTCATTTTCCTTTCCAACAGTATTGACTACAGGATTCGATTTGGTCAGGCAGGTACTGTGGAGAGTGGAATGTGCTAAGAGCAGCACGTTAACAGCATTGCTCTCCAGGAAGAGGATTCTCTGATTCCAATGAGAGGCAGAAGGGAGATGATGGTGAGAGGAAAAGAAAGAGAAAACAACTTTTGCTCACGAGCATGCAAACACACACACACACACACACACACACACACACTGTGTGCTGCTGCTACTGCTGCCACTGCTGCTGCCATGACGTCTGCTTGGATGTGTGTAAGATGGCACCTTGGTGCCCTGCCACATTCGGTCTCCTTGGTACCGAAGCGGCGCTCAGCTTCTTGTCACTGAGTGGATGATGATTATCTGCACCAGGGTCTCAAGAGTGCTCAAGCTTTGCTGGCGACTGGAGCTGAGGTGCTTCAGCTGAAGGATTTTAAAAGCTCTGTAAGGCCATAGAACCATTACCAGTCACTTGCTGTGTGATGCCTGTTGAAGAGGGGTGTATGTGGAAAGGAGGGGGGCTAGGGGCACAGGAGTGGGAAGGGTATGTGATATCTTTATCCCTTGTTTTTTTTTCTCTCTCTCTCTCCTCTCAACTCCCACCTCTCCACCTCCCTATGCCTTTTTAGTCTCTGTACCCTTGCTGCAGCATGACAAGGTTATGTCAGTGTGGTCTGAGAATCTATTGATCATGGCCATCAAAGATCAGATTGTTGCTAGAGTTTAGGGATTTAATGCTTTGCATAACACCCCACTCATCTCTGTTAACCCCTCCTGTCCTGGCCTGGGCTTCCATTACCTCTGAGCTGAGCTGTTGGCAAAACTTGCTAATTTCTGTGACAGCTGCTTTCTGAACTATACTCAGAAGGCTGTCAAAACCATTGCAATTACTATTATAACAAAGCTCAGGTGTATGACCCAGGCAGCAAAGACGTGGGGGTATTGCACCAGGCATAGGAAAGGGAAAAAACAAACCAAATACAGATAATAGCCTCCAAACACTTGTGCATATACACATGTGCACACCGGGTGCACACAGAGAAACACCGATCCTTGTCTCATCTTCCCTTTGAAAGACCACTATAAAGACAGACCCAATTAACAAAAAGGATCTTGTCATCTCCCACCCTGGTGGTTTTTCTTTTATCCAGTGGAACATAAAAGCAATAACAAAAATCACTGGGCTACACCCTTGTATCCTGCAACATACACAATTTTTTTTAAATAAATGTTTATGGCATATGGAGTCCTGAGCCAAGATTATTTTAGGTGCTGAGTCTAAGACAAGTATAAAATAGTTTAAAAGCCCTGCCTTCAGAAAGCTGACATTCTGGATCACTGACACTGTTTTCAAAGTTTGTGAGAACTTCCATAGGGGTATGTGTATCAATCAGTACCCCTCTTCCCACATGGATTTATCCATACACACACTTAAATACACACATGCAGACTACTACATAATCATAATGGTTTTCAATAACTCAAAGCTAAAAAAAAAAAAAGGCTAGGATATTGCTCTTTGAGACCTGCAAGAATAGCACTAAAATGGTCCCAACCCCATGTAAAAAGAATGATGTTTGTTTTAAGCCTGAGGATCCACTGTGTGTGGGAAGAGCTTTATATTAGTTAGACTCTGTGCACTGGGAAGGATAGTCGGACATCTTGTAGTACATGGACAAATCAAAGAATTTCCTAAGTCAGTAGATGATGAGTTTTGGAAGCTACCTGGGCGAGCATTCCCTGAGGTTTTCTGGCATGTGACATGAAGGTGGGCATGCATAGAAGTAAATGCAAAGGTGGGTGTGGCCAGAGTTGTTTGGGGCAGAAGGCTGATCTGGGTTGCAAATGAGAAAGACTTGTCTTAGAGGAGTAGCCTCTTTTATAAAGAGGATCATTAGGCTCTGAGACCATGACCAGATATGCACCCACACAGGCAGGGCCCATTGTGCCACTGGCAAGGATAACACTCACCTGGTCCCTAGGAGCATTGCTGGCATCTGGCCTCAGCTAGCAAGAGAGGCATGTCTGTTCACTCCTCGCCAATCCTGGGTGCAGTGGCTGAGGGTCCTGTTAGACTGTAGGACCTGGCTTTAATCATCTGGCTGGGTAGAGAAGGAGGGGTGTGCTGGAACTCAGAGACAGTCAAAAACAAGAGCGGAGGAGAGGAAAATATCCCTACCTGGCAATTCTCAGACCACTGCCCTTGCCCTTTAAGGTGATCCTGTGATATCTTGACTGAGGTCAGACCTCTTAGATGCGTGCTACTTATGAACATGCTAGGAGTTCTGAATTAGAATTCTAGGCATGAATGTTTTATAAAAACAAAACAAAACAAAAAACAAAACAGTGTTTCCTTTCCGCAGCTTTGAGGGGTGGTAGTGTTGGCGAGGTTGCCTTAGAGGCAGGCTTCCCTTTTGGGAGAGGATAGTATTTCTCACTCTCTGACCTGCAGCCCAGTTCCTTGGACTCTGATATGATAGGAGCTGGTGGTTCAACCACTGGCCAGGGCAGCACAGTTCAGGCATTGTAAGCCTTGTAGTCCAATGGGCAAAAATTGAAGGGCTCTTTTTCATTCCATTTCTCCTTTCTTTAGTTTATTTTAATGCTGATTTCAAAGGTGGGGGACTGAATTTGGTATAGTTCTCAGGAGGCATTTTTGCTGACCTGTAGAGATCGAACAGTTGGTGAGATGCATGCCCTGCATGCAGCTACCTGGGTTCAACCCACAGCACCACATATGGTCCTCTGAGCACTGCTAGGAGTGATCCCTGAGGACGAGCTAAGGGAAAGCCTGAGTACTGCTTGATGTACTCCCAGAATCCCCTCAAAGGCTCTTTGCTTTAGTAAAATGTATCCCCTAAGCTTTAGAATCTCAGTGGCTTTATTCATCATCTCCAGGCTTCCCACTAGGTAACAAGGAGTAGAAGGTCATAGTAATGTGCTTTTCAGGCATGCCCAAATCTGGAAAATGTCTGAGAGATTCACATTTTCCTCTGAGAGGATTTATTTTTAGGTAACAAGAAGACAACCCATGACTGGCTGCAAGTGTGGGTGAACCCCATTCCTGAGTCACATCACAGCATAACTCTGGATGGACACACTAAGCATTTGAAACTTGGCCTTTGTGGTCCCCTGTGAACTTTGACAAGGAATGCAAACAAGGAAATCAGTCTCCAAATTCCACTCCCATTTCTAGAAACCTCCTCCTCCCCCTCTTCCACTTCTCCACCACCTTCCTTAATTTTTTCCCTCCCTCTGCCTCCTTATACTACCTGTCTCCCCCATCCTCTTTCCTCCCCTTTCCTTCTCCCTCACCCTCCATCTCCCCCTCTCTCTTCTCTTCTCCTCATCTGAGTTAGACAGTTTCACTTCTGTCATGTTTTTTTTTTTCATTTTTTCTTTAGGTTCTTTCGTCTTTTTGAATACCTTTGTAGTGAGGAGCCTGCTTCCTCCCTACCTCTTCTCACTTCTGTTGGTTTGTGATCTTACTGTTTTAATGAGAGCACAGTCAATAGCTATGGAGAGGTGCTGACGACATTACAAAGAAACTCACCCTTAACAAGTCAACTGGAGATGAGGTGCCAATGGGATGGACAAGAGGATTAAAGTATTTGTGCCAAAATATTAGAAGCACATGCAGAATTAGTTCTCCCTGTGTTAGATATTTTACTTTTGGCAAGTCCATATTTAAAAATCTTTTATCCTTGTTTTGCTTAAAGTATTACAATAAGCCCTGGATTTTTCACAGTTACACTTGTATATTTTCACAGCTGTTTTAATCAGAAAAAATTAATGTGCTTTTGATAGCTCAGAAATCTATCATTGGCAAAAGCTTTGCAGAAATGTGCTAGAGAACAGAGTGGAATCCTCAACATTATATATTTTGCATGCTATTTGAAATTCATAGACTGTCCCTAAATATTTTCTTTTACAATTTTTGCTTAAATTAATCTAACAGCTCAGGCTGACTTCTTTGATAATCTCTTTTGTCACGAGTGTAGGAATGGCTATTGTTACATTTCTTGGGGAATCAAACATGAACTGTCTGTTCCTGGAGGAATATACAATTGCTATTTTTGCTTATATTGGAAGCATTTACTCAAATACAATACACAATCTAACGGGCAGGCTGTTCTGACTGTCTCATTGATGGCTTAATGGCCACTGTCTTAGTTATAGTGCTTGGATGAATTTTCACAAGCAGCAGAGAACTTGACTTTGGCTTCTTCTTCTGGTCTGTTACATACTATACCCATTAACAAAGGCATGCTCCTTGATCTGGACTTGGTGAGAACATATGTTCTTGAGTCCAAATATAAGGCATATACAGTGTATAAGTAACTGCAAAGTGAACGACAGAGAAAGTCTGTGGCTGCATATCACCACAAATAGCACCCACAAAATTGAAAAGCAAAACTAAGTGGAAACTTGAAATGAGAAGGACAAGAGGGGTCAGGGACAAAAGAGGTGAACAAAAGTCTCTGTTGCCTCTGTGTGCCTGGCAAAGGAGAGACTGATTTTCAGTGGTTGGGGGTGGGGTGGGGTGGGGGGGGGAGAGGATCAGTGGATTAATGTGAACTTTAATACTGAAGCACTGTGTGTTTATTGCTGGTGACCACAAGACATAAATCTTACAAGCACAATATACAATACTATACAGCCCCCATTTTTCCCCCCCTCTCTAGTCTCAATTTGTGTGTAAGTGTGTGTTAAGTGCTGTTGAAAAATAGTGACCTTTAATAAAGGATTGTATCCTGCAACTATTTTCCCAGACACACAGTGACCTTTCAAACCAGACTGAGGTGAGGGGGGTGTGGAGTTTGGACTTTGAACCGGCCAGACCCCGCTGTGCTCTTCTGTTAGCCTGGCCACTTTTTATTGTGTCACCAGGGAGCGTTCTGTATGCAAAGCAGGCCAGGCTGGCAGCCTGAACCTTTGCAAATCAATTTGTCTGTGAAGGCGAGTCCACTGGAGTGAAAGATGGTCTAAGAGGGCACATTGCCCCTCTCTTTGTGACATCATCGCCTGTGGTACTCTTGTCACTCAAGTATGCCCCAGGACTGTTGGAAGGAGGGGGAAACGGGGAAATGCTGGGTAGGGGAGTATGCTGAGAGAGTGGAAGGGATTTATCCTGGAGACTAATTGAAGACTGAGAGACAGGAAGAGTGTGTGTGTGTGTGTGTGTGTGTGTGTGTGTTGTGTTTTGAAGTAGGGGGAGTACTTATGTCATGGGTTGCTGTAGGGAAGGTGCCATTTACACCTAATATTGTTGCCTGGATGTGGTTGCCAGTACTTCTTTTTCTTTTCATTTCCTGATATACATATACAGGAGAGTATGACTTTCTCCCTGGGCCCAGGAGAGAATTGGGGTTCTAAAGAAATGTCAAAAGTCATGGTGGAAGAGATTTTGCCTCACCCCCACTCTCTGCCAATAGTCCTGGCATTTATGAACTTTAACCTTGACTGTTTTCCATTGAAGTCCTAGATCTATAATCCCTCTCATAGAAAACCTTTTTATAAGGGTTAATATTATTATTGATCTCTTTAAGTCTTCCCAACACTCAGGATTCCACATTAATTAGTAGCTAAAAATGCCAGGAAAGAGAAAAATTCAATTACTTTGTTCCGTAATTCCAATTTCTTCTAGAGGTCCCTGTAAAGATATGAAAATCCTGCATTTTTCATAATACATTATTGAGATCAATTTTTGTGTAAACATTTAATCATCTTTATATTCTGCAAAAGATGGGGGGCAATGTTTGACCTACTATAGCAATACTAACCGACTGACTTCTGAATGAGCAGCTCTGTGGGAGGACCTCTACCTTTTGCCCTGTGAACAGTTGAAAGCATTATCCCTCTAGGGAGCACTACAAAAGAAGAAATACAATGAACAGGTTTGGACTCTGTTAATTGGGGGTGGAAGCCTGAGTTCTAATTCTGGCTTTGTCATTCACTAATTTCTGAACATTCTGGCTAGTCATCAATTTTTTAAGCCACGGTTTCCTCATCTGTAAAATGGGAATTAATGAATAGTTACTACTGCATAGGGTCCAGCGAGAATTAAAAGCTGATGCATTGCTGATGCTTAGCAAAGTATTGCCATGTAGCATTAACCCTAATGAAAATAATAAATAATAATAATAATAATAATAATATACGATGACTGCTAAAGTGGAGTCTGAAATAGGATATAATTGTATATACACAGATAAACTTCAATAGAGATTTTTGAATAGCTTTATCATCCATGTGACACTTTAAAGATCTTTGGACATTTGGGCAGAAGTTGTATTTTAGTTAACAGATTATCACATTGAATTCAAGCCTACTGACAAAAATAACATAATAAAATACAAATATGACATATTTGTGTTATCATTTTATCATTTACTCTCCTGAATCCCAATCTATTTTAAATTATAACCCAAAGCATAGATACTTTGTTTATTTGTATATCAGGTTCTTTCTACATGGGATCATTTGTAGAGGTTCAGTAGTAAGTTTATCAGGGGAAAATTTTTTGGAAAAAGGATTTGAAAGGAGAAATCATTATAATGCCTGCCTACACATACATTTGTAAAGACCAAAGGCATGATTGGCATAGACTCATATTTGGGCAAGTAATTCCAAAATCTGCTTAAATTTTTTTTTATTTTATTTATTTTTTTTAATCATAGTGGTTTACATGATATTCACAGTAATATTCCATTTACAAATAAACATTGAATCAGGGGAATTCCCATCACCAAGTTGTTCTCCCTCCACCTCCATACCCATTCTGTCTCCCAAGTCCTCCACCCTCTCCCCAGGGACTTCTAGATTGAGTGACTCCCTCTGTTTCTGGTTTATCACCTGGGGCCTTACCTGACAATGCTCAGGGGTTACAGAAATTACTCTTGCAAGACTGAGGGGATCATATGGGATGGCGGAGATCAAAACCAGTAAGTCCCATGCAAGGCAAATGCCCTACCCACTGTGCTATTGCTCTGGCCTCATAAATTTGCTTAATTTTTAAGCTGAGTTTTACTGCAACTTAATAAGTGGGTATTGGATGAGTGTGCTTTATTTTGTGGGTAAATTATTTTTCCTGAGCTTTTATTAAGAATTTGCGAGCAAGTAAGATATAATAGATTTTGGGATAATGATATGGACTTCATAAGGGTTTCATAATGATATGGAATTCATTGGGATAATGATAGGAATTCAGAGAGATTCAGGCCAGATGTAAGTGAAGATGTATGCGAGGAGAAAGAAGTCGGAAAGGCATAAAGCTAATAATGAGATGAAATATTTGCTATTGAAACCCAAGTTTGGACTCTAGGGTCCCAAAGAGTTGGTTAACAGCCAACCAAAATACAACCAATTAGACAAACAAAAACACTCAGTAGATAAAAAAAAACAATAACATCAATAACATCAAAATTGTTTCTTCTAGCCATAAGTTAATGGTTTAAAAGAAAGATTGTGAAATAGCAAGCTAAAATAAAAATACATTATATTGAGTATGCCTTAGGAAGTGCCAAAGACTTGGGAAATGGGATGTAGATATAGTGGGTTTTTTATTTTTATTTATTTTTTTATCTCATTGCATTTAGTTTGGAGTGACACCAAACTGAATCCCTGACTGCACCCAGGGATCACATCTAGTAGAGTCAGGGGTCCATATGAAATGCTAAGGATTGAATTCAGGTTGGTTGCATGCAAGACAAGTGGACTACTCACTGTACTATCTTTCCATCCCCAAAAGTAGATGTAATGTTTGATACAGAAAAATTTCATGATATATTCCAGAAAATGTCAGAATTTTGCTTACTTATGTTTTCTGGATCTTAAATCCAAATGGTTCCCAAACCCATATTAACACAAGTAGCATCTAAAATGGCATTCTTCTGGTCTCTCATTTTTATTCACCTTGCATAGAGTTCCTTTGCAGGCTATAAATGAGAAGTGAATCAAGGTGGGTTTAGCCAGAGCCTCAACAAGGTTGAGAACAGAGCAAAGGAGAGCAAGTAGGGAAAAGATGAACTGAAAACCTTTCTAAGATCTTAAGTATTGATACTATTTAGAGTGCTTCTATGTAATGTTTCCAGTATATATTAGGGGCTAAGTTGGTGTGGACTCTGAATTTGTTATGTTCTGCTCTGTTTTTCTTATATTTCAATAAACTCCATTTGAGGTTGAACTTCAACCTCAAATCTGAACTGCTTCAACTGCTTATGAATACAGTGAATTACATTCTCTCAGAAGGTCTCTTCTATAAAGAACCAAAGCTGATTGCATTATCAACCGGAATTATGGAGAAAAATGAGCAGAGATTAGTAATATGTAATGACACAAAAGCAGAGCATTCGTCACCACTACAGGGCAGTCATTCCTTGCATAGAAGTGAAAGTCTGGTTTGAAGGAATAGGAGGTAGTGACCAGGTGTGCTGATATGACCATGAACCTTTATTAGGAAAGTAAACTTGGACATGGTCTTTCCCCTTCTGTGTTCACAAAAGAGGGATAATGGAGCCGTTTTATGCTCTTTTCCTGGACAGACTGTATCTGACAGGTGTCATGCCTTGGGACCCTGTCCAGTTTGGCACTTTAAATGTCCCTGTGGCATGAACATCTTGAACAGTCTTAATGTGATATGTATGAGGAAAGCGAGCAAGAAAAGAGCAAGGCCTCTTATCCTAATAGATTCAAATTGGTGATTTTAATTATTCATCAAAGATGCAGCTAGTGTCTTGCTTGGCACCTCTGATTGCAAGATGGGAGCTCCCGGGTGGTTTCCAACTTCTTGAACAGGTTACAAGATGCCCATGATTGTTGGAGGAGGGGTTAGAAGAATTACACAAGATTATCTTTGGGAATCTACCTACCCCAGTGCTGATGAATATGTCCCAAATGTAGGAATGGCTGTATTATGCTCTTCCATTGCTTCCAGTTACAGTGGGATCCAAGAGGGCAGGTTCCATAATATAATCTAAGAGGGCAGGTTCCATAACTCTATAGTATAATCCCTCAAAATCTTGTACTAAACTGGTATGTGGTGACCAGAAACAGAGCAGATGGAGTGGCCTTTTCGTTTAGCTATCTAAGTGATAGAGAAAGTAAAAGAAGAGGCTCAAGGATGAATCAGTTCAAGCAATTGGGAAATGGAATGTGCATGCTGGTGGGGAACATAAGGATGATTAATATAATCTTCTATGAATCCTAATGAACATTATCCAAGATAGATGAGCTTATACAGTTTATCTTATCTCCATAGGGGCCACCGGAGGCTACCAGAGCTGGGATTCTTTTGGAATTGTATAGCTGGTGACAAGAATGTCCAAGAACAGGACCAGCCACTACTTAGACTGGGGTGGAGATTAATAATTAAAGAACTTTACTTTGTTTAGTGTGCTGTCACTTTCAGAGTGTTGATCTTCTGGTAGACTTGTCAGAGATAGTATAGGACATCCATCCAGTCATATTTAAGTTTTAGGATAAATAATAACCTCCCAAATAGGCATGCCCAAAATACTATATTGGGCATATTTAGACCAAAGAGTAATTTGTTACATATCTAAAATTTAAATGTAGTTTATTTAAGCAGTAATTATCTTATTTATTAAAAAGTAATTTACTTCTTTATTTTTGCTAAGTCTGTTAATTCTGTCTCTTGGTAGACACCAGGTGTAACCTAACAGTTAAAGTATAAGCACAGCCTCATAGATATAATTAGTACTTTCAACTCTGAGACTCATCACATAAAGCCTTTGTGTAAGATTTCTTTTGTGAGGGAATTTCATTTATAAGCCTTCTGATGCTGCAGGCCATGACCTAGGTCACAACAGGCTTAGAGGTTCTTCATGCCATCACCTTTCCTAGTCCCATCTGCAGACTAGCAGAGGTCCTGCCCACAACAAACACAGTTCAACTCTTGCTCCACTTGTTTTCATCTGCAGGTCCTGCTCACATGAACCTTGACAATGCACTCTCAGACTATGTCTTCTGTTTGTCTGTTAAACTTGTCATAAGTAAAGATAATTTTTCTTTTTCAAACAGTACAGGCATCTCTTGAGTTTCATGCTTGTAATTCACATTTAGAGGAGGAAATTCTTCTTTGGCTAGTTCCAGTTGAAGAAATCTTTAGGGAGGACCCTACTGATCCAGCTTGGGTTCTTATCATTTTACCAGTTGTGATGGCCAGGGAGATGGGTGCTCATTCTTGTTTTCCACTTGTCATTATGATCAAGCAGAACCATTGATTGTATTAGAGAAGGGAAATTCCCAGTGAGTTGGAATGGGGGGAGTTGATATTGGAGAGAGGCAAAGTGACTGTTGATAGTTGTAAATAAAGAGTTTAGGGGACTAAAAGATAGTAATAGAGGATAGAACATTTGATTTGCCAATCCAGCTTTTATGTCTGGTACTGTACATTTTCTATCTCCTGAGTACTTAAAGAAATGATCCTTGATCATGAAGCCAGGAGTAAGCCCTGAACATTGCCTTATATGCCTTAAATTGCATATGGCCCTCAAATAAATAAACAATAGCAGCAACAGAAACAAAAGCAAAAAAACCAAAACAAAACAAAACAAAAAAGCTTATGACAAGGAGAGGCTAGGTTGGTTAGTATTTACTGGACAATCTTCTTGAAGAGGAAGTAGAGGTAATCCAGATCATGGAGGCAGGATTTTAGAACTCTTGAGTTTTTATCTGGTTATATATCATTTTTGTTTCACTTGGGCACTCGGATAGACCTGATAGTATCTTTCCAAAGAGAGTAACGTGTGGAGTAGTCAATACCTTTAGCAATTTGGGATATCACTTCATGTTCATCGGGCTAGGTATTTATTTAAATGTTCAAATACTAAATATCTTAGGAATTTAAAAAATTACAGAAGATCAGATCCTAGCATTTGAGGAATTTATAATCCTCTAGGTTTATAAGAGGTCCACAAGTGAAACACTCAAAATCATTTTTTTTTTTTTTTTGGTTTTTGGGCCACACCCAGTGACGCTCAGGGGTTACTCCTGGCTATGCGCTCAGAAGTCTCCCCTGGCCTGGCCTGGGGGACCATATGGGGCACGGGGGATCGAACCGCGGTCGTCCAAGGCTAGCGCGGTAAGGCAGGCACCTTACCTTCAGCGCCACCGCCCGGCCCCGAAACACTCAAAATCTTAAGGAGTAGCCAGATGAAGTCTGTGTATAGGTCTGAACTCTGACACATGAAAGTATAAGGACCCAGCCTTGTGCTAAAAGGCCTGCAAAGACTGTCTAGAGAACTCTAAACTGTGACTTGATAGATGAAGTATCAGGTAAATGTACGAGGCTGAACACACAAATAATAATGGTTTAAACTTTTTTATTATAATGAAGGATGGGTAAAAAAAAGTTGGAATTTATAAATGAGCTAGCCAGAGTTTTCCCAAGGAATATGAAGAAATTTATTTGTGCTTAGGCTAAAGTTTGTATGTTTCAAAGTTTGATTTATTTTTTGGTTTTTGGGTCACACCCAGCATCTGGCTCTACACTCAGAAATGCTGGCAGGCTCCGGGGACCACATGGGATGTCGGGATTTGAACCGCCATCCTTCTGCATACAAGGCAAATGCACTACCTCCATGCTATCTCTCTGGCCCTCAAAGAATAATTTTATTTCCAGGAAATCCTCTCTTTGAAAGTATTTTGAAGAACCAGGCCATGGATCATGTAAATAAGTGACTACAGAAAATGAAAAACTCATTTAAAAATCTTATTTCAAGCAAGCTAGGTCTTGTTTATGAATAAATGAATCAATAAATAAATCTGGTAAGTAAATACAAATCTGGTAATAAATAAATGAATAAATCTGGTAAATAGAGAGAAAGATAATTTTTAAAAAAGATCAGAGTTGGCAAACCTTGCAAAGTTTTCACGAAGAGTTTGAGAGCACAGAAACAATTTCACAGTCATTAACAGGGCCTTTAAAGCCAGCACATCTGGATTCAAATTCTACCTCTGCAGCTTACTGTGGGGCATGCCCTTAACACTAAGCCTTCCTTTCCTGGCATATAAGAGGGGGATCAGGGTGTCTACCTCTTAAGAATTTTTATTTTTGAGGCTGCCACACATTATGATGTGAAATACTCAAAACTAGAAAACACTCAGGTAAGCAGTAAAGACTCAAAGAATTGTTGCAGTTACTATTTTAAGGGCAAGGAAATTTGGTGTTGGTGCTTAGAATAGGAGCCAATGTGGTTCAGGATCAATTATGTACTTGACCCAGGGCTCCAAATGCATTTCCAAACCAATCAATAAGTGTATTTATTCTCTGCAAAAGATGCGTGAGGAAGGTACCATGATCTTAGCTTTAGAAAGGAGGAATATAAGGTTCAGTGAGGTTAAAAGGTTCCATGGAGTTAGATTTGAACCTGAGTATTCTCAGGTCTAGAATATTGCCCACTTTGTTTTAGGGGGGAAGATCCAAAGTGATTGGTGGGCATTGGCAGGCCAGTTCCAGGCTGGTGTCCTGCATCATAGATTTTTCTTTATGACATCTTAGAATCAATGCTGAAAGTTGGGATGAGAGGAACAGCAATCTAAGTCTTTGGAAAAAAACTGCCACTGTCCACTGTCTTTATGGACTAAGATCTTCACTGAGCACTTGAGATCAGTGTTGGTCCAGGGCATATGATCCTTGGTCCAAACAACATATGTTCTCAGAAATCAGGAGTGCTGAGTTCAACAAATGTAACCTTTGCCTTCTCTCTTGGGCCAGTACTCCTCTCTCAGGGAGGAATGGAGCCTTCTCTTTTCTTGTGACTTCTCTTCATCCCCATGGAAAAGGGATGTTGTTTTGACCTCTCCAGGACAAGGTGCCATTTGGCCTTCACCAAAGCTCCCATTTAAAGAAATTCTGCATGTTAAGTAAAGTTATTCACGAGAGGGACAGACACAGAAAATCTATTTCATGAAGGATATTAATAAACAAAGTAGGGAAATAGCAGTTGTCCAAAGGCAATAAAGAATGAGAACTGGTCTTTAACAGGAAGCTTACCACGGGAACAGTCAGTGGGACAATTATGGTGGCAGATGCTGGACTGTGTCATACATGTAACTTTATCATTAGCAGCATTGTAAACCGTAATGTCCAAAAACACATGATTAAAAATGTAATAAAATTTTAAAACTTAAAGAGTAAAAATAAGGGGTTGGAGAGATAGCATGAAGGGAAGGTGTTTGCCTTTTATGCAGAAGGTCATTGGTTCGAATCCCAGCATTCCTTATGGTCCCCTGTGCCTGCCAGGGGCGATTTCTGAGCATGGAGCCAGGAATAACCCCTAACTGCTGTTGGGTGTGACCCCCAAACAAAAAAAAGCAAAAAAGAATAAAGAAAAAAGTAAAGATAAATAAATACTGAAGGACAACACATTGAGCAAAGCAGAAACACGGATACAGCACTATGCAGGATTAAAAAAAAAAGCAATGGGTTTGAGTATTTAAAATTGAATTGCTCAGACCAAGCAGGCAAGTTTACTAGCATGGGAATAAGGCAACTGGAAGATCAAAGGTATGATAAGAAGGAGATGGTTTCATCATGACTCTGGTGAGGAGAACAGTCATACTGCAGATACCCACACCTTCCCAGTTCCTTAATTCCAAAGTGGGAAGCACTAAGCTTGACCCAACACTGCCTGGGTCTTTGAGGCAGTCTTTGTCCTCTCAATCCACAAGACCATTTTTCACTGTTTTGTTTATTGTTGGAAAGCAAGATTCCATAGCTCCCCAAATATTCTCCTTTAAGGAAGTTGGACCAGCCAGTGATCTTGAGGGGTTACTCCTGTCTGTGCACTTAGGAATCCATATGGGATGCTGAGGATCAAGCCCAGGTCATCTGCACACAAAACAAATAAATGTTCTATCTCCTGAGTCATCACTCCAGCTCCCAAATTTACTCTTGCAGCATTCGTTATTATTAATATTACTTTGTATTTACTTGTGTTCTTGGGTCACACCCATTAATACACAGAGATCACTTCTGGCTCTGTGCTCAGGGATCTCTCATAGTAGAGGATCATATGTGCTGTGGATTCAGCTATCAGTGGGTAAAGGAAGGTGTCTTTATCCCTGTACTATCTCTCTGGCCTCTTTTGTGCCATTTAAATCATATCACAGTTCATATTTTAATTTTGTTCATAGTTAACTATTTTTCTCGGGTAGTACATCCTGACTTTTGCTAGAAGTCATAGCCTATATTCTTTCTTTGGTAATAATCATAGCATTAATTCAAAAGTTTTTTCACTTGCAGTTTAAAAATGGCAAACCAATTTGTCTGCATTATTTCTAGTTATCTTAATTCAAAACAGTTTGTTAGACATTATTCTTTGCTTTCATAGATGAAGTTAATTTCACTTTAGAGCCTGTTGTCTTCACACTCATCTTAGTGACTAATACTGTAAGATGGATTTCCTTTTTCTTTCTCTTCCCTTCCTTGAAGTGGGTTTCAAATCCCCAAAGAATTTCTGGGAGGGGAAATATATTCTTTAATTAAAAGCAAGAGAAAATAAAGCAAAAAAAATCACAAGAAAGCTGACAAAAATATCATATTTAATGACACCAAGTTCTAGCCCTCAAATAGCTGTTAGAAGCACAGAATGACCTACATTGAGAAAAATCAGGATTCTTTTACTTGCCTTGCATGAGTGGTATTTCTGAGAGAACTAGCTCCTCTTGAGGTTCCAGAGTGAGGTTCTAGGTTGGAATCCAGCCTGCCCTTCCCAGCTGTGTCAGAGGCTCTGACAATGGTCAGATGGCTTGGGAACACACTTCCCCTGAGCCCTGGATCTCACCACCTCTAATGGAAATGCATTACAAGTTGCATTTCCCCACCATTTGGCACCGAGATGCTACCTTCCAATCCAGACTCTATCACATACGAGGTGTGAAGGTTCTCAGTGCCTACTTTTTACTTAGCACTTAGGGATCACTCCTGGCAGAGTTTGGGATACCTCATGGTGCCAAGAATAGAACTTGGGCTCCCATATGCAAGACTTCAATATGACATTTTGAACCATCATCCCAACCATGACAATATTTAGAATAAATACTATCTCTTGTCCAGTTTGGGATTATTTCAAACAATTGGGGATCTAACTTCTCTGAGCTCTCTTAATCTGCAAGTATTTTCTTTTTTTGGGGGGGCACACCTGGTGACGCCAGCTCAGGAGTTACTCCTGCCTATGCGCTCAGAAATTGCTCCTAGCTTGGGGGACCATATGGGATGCAGGGGATCAAACTGCGGTCTGTCCTAGGCTAGCTCATGCAAGGCAGATACCTTACCTCTTGTGTCACCGCTCTGGCCTCTACAAGTATTTTCTTGACCTTGCTCCTTTTCCTTGTTCTCTGGCACCAACTCCCTAGTATCCTATGATCTAATTCCCCTCCACCCCCCTTGGATCTCTAGGTTGGTAATTCATTTGCCTGCTACTTGTTTATCCCTATTCTTTTAAGATGGAACACATGTACTTTAATTCATTGAATTAGATTTCTAATTCAAGGGGGTATTATCTTTCTCTTTCTTCTTTTCCTTTTTTTTCCTTCTTTTTCTGTCTCAGTTTAGTTCAGTTCCTGCATCTTGCTGCCACCTTTTTGGCTGGAGTTTCATATTTAAAACAATTCAGGAACGTCTCTTATTTTGATGTCCTTTATAAAAATTCCATATCATACCTAGCAACCCAAATTGGCTTGAAAGATAAATAGCAGCTACTTTTTCTTTTTCAAATTATAAAAGGTTTCCCTCGAGGAACAATAGCTGGTTGGTACACGGAGAATGAATCCATTTATTAAAGCGATTTATATTTCACTTTTATGAAATATGTCTATTGTGTAATTTGAGACAAACCCATATCCTTTTGTGTTTTTCATCCCCTCACTTTTTCACTCAGGCTGTACCCTTGCCTTATCCTAGCCAGTGCCTGTCTGATGGAAACTGCAAAAATTCATTTGAATATATTTATTTGGTGAGTCAATTTGGTGGGTCTCTCTGGCTTGTAGCTTTTCCTTGCTTTATCAGGGCAAGGTGGGGGCCAGGACAGGTGGGGAGAGAATACTGCTGCTTTTTAATCACTTGGAAAACATACCTTTTCCTTTGGCTTTATTTTTATTCAGAAGTTTTTAAGCTCATTAAGTCACACCTGGCCCCCAAATAATTACATCCTCCACATTAAAGTTTATTGCCCACTTCACTAGGGGCGGAATAAAAAGTAGGGAATTTAGAGACAGACCACAGGCTTTCATGGCGCAGTGAAGCTCTCCTGGGGAGGAAACTGAGGAGGCCACACATGGATATGGGAAAGAAGACTCAGGATTGAACAGAACCTGCGTTTACCCACTGGCCTCTGGGGTTTTCTAGATGTGTGGGACAGAGTATCCTGGAAGAGCAAGAATGGCTCATAGTGTGGAAGACTGTCTAATGATGTCTTGTTTGGTGATCTTTGCTGGTCTACATATTAAAATCACTTCTAATCGCCTCAAACCATCTTCCTACTTTTATCTCTGAACTGTAGAAGCTGCATGAGTTAAATCTACAGAGCTGGGCTGTCCAGCTCTACAGAACTGCCCCTGGTCCTCTCTCTCTGGTTTAATTTCACATTATGAATGGTAAAGTCCTGGCAGGGAATTGGGGAATTGCCCTAGGGAGCAAAGTTAACAGCACACGATTGGAATACGAAGTCTTCCCAAAAAATTACCTTATTTTACTTATTTACTTACTTGTTTATTTATTTATTGGAAGGGCAATAAGGTGACAGACTCTGAAAAACCCCAGGGAAATCCCATATCCCCCAGATAGACTGTATACATCCCCCACTTTCTGGTCACCAGATCTCTTTCCATGTGCTACTTTCAGAACTTCCTGGTGCTTAGGCCAGCCTCACAAAAGGGAACAGCCGTTCGTGTCCAGACACATTGCAGACTTCTGGCAAAATAGACGGAGCTCACGAAAATTTACACTTTTCCTGGCTCCTGGCCGAGCATATGAGCAGAACTTGGCTTGGGTTTGCTTTCAGTTAGAAAAGCCTTGTGGGGCAAGGGTGAGGGGACATGGAGAGAGGGGGGTGGAGCTATCTTTTCAATAAGGGTCTGAGCTGCTGAAATAAATATCAGCTCAGCTAGGAGGAGCAATTCCTGTAATTATATCTGCCTGATGACTTATAATCAGCATTCTTAACTGAGTCTGTAACTTTCATGTTTTCTCCTCCTGGGTGCGATATGGGTGGCACTGAAGGTGGGGGTAGGAAAGAAAAATACCCCAATTTGAAAAAAAATGGTGGTGTTAGTGGTGGTTGTTGCTGCAAACGTGAACATCAAATTCTTATTGCGATTACCTTTGAAATCATGCCAGTGGGACATTTGCTGTAATTTCTGGGGGGTGGGGAAGGGACTCTTCTGAGATCTGGGGATCCTGTATTGTGTTTCACAGGGGAGAACCCTGTAAGTACAGACATTTCAGCTAGCAAAACAAAACTGCGTGTGTGAACGAAGCTCAGACTTGCCATCTTGGTCCTGCCCTTCCAAGTGAGGGTCCATTTTGGATCCCAACCTACGAGAGCTCACTTGCCATCTCCCTTCTTTGAAAAAGTTGAGACAAACCAGCCGTCTGCCAGTCCCCAGGCTTGTGTCATTTCCTTCCCGCTCCAAGCCTCAATCTTTCCACAGAGGAGACTTTTCAAATTAGCGTTTTCAGTTCATTAAGGAGCTTTTTGCAAATATATCTTTCTGGTAAAGGCAGCATTTCAGCTGGAAATGGTTAGGTTCATGTTGGCACAGGATGGTGTGAGAAAGGAACAAAAATCAAACCCCATCTCCCAAAGTGGACAGACAGTTTGCATTAAACCTCATACCGGTCTCCCTTAAAGGACAAAGAGATTTCATGGAAGGGAAACACAAGTCAATGAATAAAAATTATTTTCTCTTGTTTGTTTTAGTAAATCTAACAAGGGACTAGAGAGTTTGGGCTTTCATCTCTTTAAAAAAATTAATTAATTAATCTTCCAGGAAGGAGCAACTTGTAACAGTGCTCCTTTGACCTGACTTTGCTGTCATTATAACTTCTCTAGTGCTTTCTCTGTGCATTAGGAATAATACATGAAAGCCACCAGATGAAACAGGGTCTTCCTCTCCTTCTGAGTTGAACCAAACACTGGGAAAATTCCCAGTAAATGGATGGCTGCCTCAGAGCAGAACGATGACAGTAGAGCAATATAGGCATAAGTGCTTGGTAATATGTGGAACAAAATTCTAGCAGACATTCATGGAACATGGGACTAGATATAAATGTGTGGAATATGAGTTCCTATTTCTGCTGTTGGCCCAGACTGGGAGAAGTGCGGGCAGGACTCTAAGAGAGTAGCTAACTTGTAGTTTTAAGATTTTACTTAAAAAGAAAAAAAAAAAAACCCTTACAACAACAAACACCTGTATTTGGTGAGCCCCAGATGACCTAAGGTTAGCTTCACTTTGATCTGTTTTATATCGTCATATTTGGCAGAAGCTCTCCACTAGACTTCAAGCTCCCTGAGGCCTGGGCCATGCTTGTGTTGCTCATGCTATTTACACAAAGTCAGCTCTAAGTAAATGTTTGTTAAATGAATAATGAATGAATAAAGGAGCTTAAAAGGACTTTAAAGTCCCTGGATCTAATCCTTTCATCCCCTCTTTCCATCTATTTCACATCCAGGACAGAGAAACTGGGTATGCTTCCTTCTGACAATGCTAGGACTGAAAACCTAAGCTTAGGCCTCAGTTAACATGTTTTTTTTTTTTTTTGTTTTGTTTTGTTTTGTTTTTTTGGTTTTTTTTTTTGGGCCACACCCAGTGACGCTCAGGGGTTACTCCTGGCTATGCGCTCAGAAGTCGCTCCTGGCAGGCACGGGGGACCATATGGGAACCGGGGGATTGAACCGTGGTCCGTCCTAGACTAGGCAGCAGGCACCTTACCTCCTGCGCCACCTCCCGGCTCCCCTCAGTTAACATGTTAAAGTCTTTTCTGTCATTAGGACCCAAGCAAACCACAGAGATTAGTCTTCAGGTAGTCTGCAGGTAGAAACACCAATTCCCGCTCTCCTTCATACCAGCTGAGACATATAAGGTTCTGTGCTGCCCAGGAACTGGAAGAACATCTGCTTTATTCATTGCCATGCTCTCTGTGTCGAAACATTTGATATTTAGGAGCTGCTAGGTCACTGAAGCAGTGTTGAAAGAAAGAACAAACACACAGTTCGAATTCAAGCTATTTTTTTTAGTAATATAAAAATATAAGGTCATGTTTTGTTTTTACCTTCAGGAACTCTAGGCTTATGAAGATCTTAATGGAAGTGGTAGCACTGAAAGAGATCTATTCTCAACAGCAACCAGCTTCCATCATAATCAGCAGAAGCAGCAGCAGTAGGAGGAGGAGAAGGTAGAGAAGGCAAGTGTGAAGTGCCTTACTCTTGCCTGGCTGGACAGGGAAATAAGCAGTTCTTTCTTGATTGAACATGGCTACTGGCTAGCCCTAGCCCTATCATTTTCTGACGCTTGCTTTGAGCAAATAACAGACATCTTCTATCCTGAATTCACCTGCTGATATGAAAAACACTGGACTCCTGGATTGGTACATTTGGATATTAGGGTTGGCAACACAACTTTCTGTACTGTCATTTTGTACAGGACAAATAGACCTGATGGGTTTGCTATGTGCTAAGTATATTCTGGTCAAGTCACTTAATCTTAACACTAAGTTTCTGATAGTAAAACAGGTTACATACATCAGGGTTTATGTAAGGATCATATGAGCTTATGTATATATATATATATATATATATATATATATATAATGTTCAGCACATTGCTTGTTCTCATCTCACAGGAATTATTAAAACCAAATGGAACAATGCATTTTAGGAGAGAATTGTACATAATATGAGAGGTGGCTATTGAAATTTTCTATGTGGATTTAATTTCCTACTAGTATTCACACTTGGCTGTGATTATTATTTTTTAACTATGAATTTAAAGGTAAGTGGTTCCAAATGAAGGTCATGACTTTAGCTCATTTCCAATGTTCTTCTTCCTACTTCTCTCACCCTTCCTGCCACAACTCATCTCTGTTTCCTTTTTCAGTGAATCGTATCAACATCTCTGTTGCTGCTCAAATCGATTGGAAAGAAGTCAGTTTATACCCTTTCATAGCTAGTTACCAGTTACCTCGTTAGAAGGATCATTTCAGGAGAGGCTATACTTTTAGAATATATATATATACATACATATATATGTATATACATATAATTATATATTTATATGTATGTACAGAGAGTTGGCCCTTGCTTGGGCTGATTGTGTCCTCTCAGTCCAGCTGTCTACTCACTGATTTGTGTTGTTCTTATTTCTTGTATCTTGCTTTTGTATGAACTACTCCTTTCCTGTCCTTTCCCCCAAACAAGGCTTAGTCTAAAAATTCTTGACTACCCTTCCTTAGTGTGAATGGGAAGTTTTTTTCTAGGGGCTTCCTAATGAAACTGCTCCAGGCATTTACCTTCGCTATGGCACTTATTGTTAAATCATACTAATACTTTCTTGTTTGTTTGTTTGTTTTTGGGCCACATCCGAAGATGCTCAAGGGTTACTCCTGGCTAAGTGCTCAGAAATCGCTCCTGGGTTGGGGGACCATATGGGACACTGGGGGATAGAACCGAGGTCCACCCTAGACTAGCGCTGGCAAGGCAGACGCCTTACCACTCTGCACCACCGCTCCACTCCCTAAAGCATATTAATACTTTTGAAGATCTAAACCCTGAATCTGGTTTATGGTTCCTTTAATCTTCTATAAATTTCAAAATAAAAATAATACTACATTGCATGTGATGTTAAAATAGCTAGGACTGAACCTTTATTATATACCAGTTTCTGGTACACTGGGTATGTTCAAACTCACTTCATTTTTGTTTTGCTTGTTTGTTTGTTTTGTTTTTGTTTTTTTGGGTCAGACCTGGCATTGCTCAGGGGTTAGTCCTGGTTCTATGCTCAGAAATCACTGCTGGTAGGCTCAGGGGACCATATGGGATGCCAGCATTTAAATCATCATCTTCCTGCATGCAAGGCAAATACCCTACCTCCATGCTATCTCTCTGGCCCACTCACTTAATTTATGTAAGAAAATAATAATTGTATAATAGGATATATATTACCCACATTTTTATATATGAGGAAATTGAGGTCTAAAATATTTAGGAAACTTGTCTAAGATCACAGAGTTAGGAAATATTGGTGCTGTGCTTCAAATAGAAGCAAAATTGTCTTAGAATTTATCTTTTAAGTTAAATACTCTAAGGGAGCTAGAAAATGAAGTTCTTTTTTGGAAAAAATCTAATACAAAGTTTTCTCAAAAATCCTTCTTTTGAACTCCTAGGATATATTCATAGGAGTGATATGACTGAGAACCATCCATAGTTGGTAGCTTGTCACAAAGATCAGGTGATTGTAATTAGGGCAGAGAATAACAATGATAGTTGGAATCGATCACTCTGGACAAGAACTGGATGCTGAAAGAAGATAAAGTGATATGCTGATATGCACTAACAATATTGCAAACTACAGTGTCTAAAGGAAAAAAAGGAGAGAAAAGGAGAGAGAGAGAGAGAGAGAGAGAGAGAGAGAGAGAGAGGGAGAGAGAGATTTTTCACAGAGGCAGTCAGGGGAGAGGATAGAAGGAGAGGGAAATTTGGGACATTGGTGCCAGGAAATGTGCACTGGTGAAAGGTGTTCTACATAGTATGAACAAAGTTGACCATAAACAACTTTGTAACTGTGAAA
Source organism: Crocidura indochinensis (assembly GCA_004027635.1). Taxonomy (NCBI): domain Eukaryota; kingdom Metazoa; phylum Chordata; class Mammalia; order Eulipotyphla; family Soricidae; genus Crocidura; species Crocidura indochinensis. The sequence goes on from PVKC010013838.1 coordinate 22,204, forward strand.
GAAAAACAAATGAGATCATAAACACACCAAAATATATAAATAAAATTAAAAAATCCTTATTTGGGGGCTGGAGTGCAGCAGGTAGGGCATTTGCCTTGAGCACAGTCAACCTGAGTTCTAGGCCTACTATCTTTTATTGTCCCCTGAGTTCCACCAGAAGTGATCCCTGAGCAAAGATTTCTCATTCATTTTGGTCACAGGAATCCTCTACTAAAAACACTCTATTGGATTAAGATGTAGAGATACCTTTCTAATTAGATGGAAGTTGAGCTGAGTGATACTTCTGGAAGATGCAAGTCCTTGAGAAACCACCTTAAAATCTGATATTCAAAATATAAATGAGCCCATAAGCTTTTCAGTTCTCCTTGGAGAAGCTTCCTTCTCCTGCAGTCTGTTTTTCTCTATTCACTAGAGACT
>PVKC010013839.1:0-22728 GCA_004027635.1 Crocidura indochinensis
GGGTGCAAGTTTGGCCTGGCGGCTTTTGGTTCTGTCATCTCTTACTGCAGAAGGTTTAAAGGGGCAGAGAGAAAAAATGTCACAGCCTTGGAAATCATGTTACAGACAATCCACGCAGAGATCAGCTTGAACAGCTCAGAGCGGGCCTTTCTGACATGACTTTCTCTCAGGAGTTTTTTCACTCCTGAGAGCCGTGACACCCTACCCTATTAGCAAAATCAATACCCATGGTGGATATGGGTAAGAATCTGAAAAAAAAAAGGGGGGGGTGTCTACCTAGTCTCACTGTCTCACTGCTGACAGTTGGGTCACACCAAGGGTGCACAGGGCTGACTCCTATCTCTGCACTTAGGAATTACTCCTGGCAGACTCAGGAAACCATGTAACATGCTAGGGATCAAACTGAATCAAAAGCCATGTTCAAGGCAAGAACTCTACCAGCTGTACTTTCTCTCTGGCCTATGGGCCTAGATGGAAAGGGGCATACCTACAGTGCTGAGATCTCTGTGGTCCCTCTTGTTACTCCTCTTGTCCATGTCAGAATATTCTTTTATTTTTATTTTTTTTTTGTGTCACACCCGGCAGTGCTCAGGGGTTACTCATGGCTCTATGCTCAGAAATCACTCCTGGCAGAGTTGGGGAACCATATGGGATGCTGGGATTTGAACGACTGTTCTTCTGCATGCAAGGCAAACTCCCCACCTTCATGCTATCTTTTCAGCCCCCATGTCAGAATATTCTGAAGTGACCCAGTCTTATTTCTGTGCCCAGGGTTGGATGGTGTTTCCCCTGGTCTGAAGTATCCAACAGCTGAGGTAGATCTGAGTGGTCCTGGACCCACACAGGTCCCAGATCCTGAGGTCAGAGACCCTGAGGTCCCCCTAGAATGTGGACCCTGGCCCTGAGCTTTCTGAGCCATAGCCAAGCTTAACACAAGATGCTCATGATTTGTGAGAAATCATGGCCTCACCTTGATCAAACTCTCATGACAGGCCTCCTGGTCATGAGACCCACATGTGTCCAGTCGGTTCTTGAAGACACAGACTTTCTCACTTCTGATTATAACCTTCCAGAGATGGGCTGACAATATTCAGGAAGGCTGAATTGTGGCTTTATCTCAACCCTATTCAGCTTATGGGGTTAGTGCATGAGGCATCTGAAAACCCTCTATAGGAAGCTCTGGGGGTCAGGACCATGTAAGCTTCCATATTCTGAACTCAGGCTGCCAAGCCAGCCAACTTAGAGATCTGGGCTCCACAAAAAGGGGCATCTCTGGAAAATCAGAAGTAACTACATGGGGGAAAAATATGGAATATATTTCATCTTGAGTCTGTTGATGAAGAAAAGGTCCAAGTTCCTCAGAAATGTTAATGCTTTTATTCTTCCTAGTTTTATTTCTCCAATCATACAGTCCTGAGTTAGACTGTTTATTTAGGAACTGCACAGAACCACTGGGGTTTGGCTACATGTCTTTGTTTATGACAAGGCTAGTGCTGAATTCCTGGTACTCTTGCGACTTCAAGGAAATAGAACAATTAACATGCAGGGGCTCCTCTACAAACTCGGTACTTCATAGTTTATCACACAATTCGTCACAATAATGGCACTGTTCTTAACACCATATTTTATTTTATTTTTATTTATTTATTTATTGGTTTTTGGGCCACACCCGGTGACACTCAGGGGTTACTCCTGGCTAATCGCTCAGAAGTTGCTCCTGGCAGGCACGGGGGACCATATGGGGAACTGGGGGATCGAACCGCTGTCCGTCCTAGGTTAGCACAAGGCAAGGCAGGCACCTTACCTCCAGCGCCACCACCCGGCTCCCACTTAGCACCATATTTTAAAAAGAGGGAGAAAGAGAAGAAATAAGAGAATAGCAAGTGAGGATAGGAGGGGAAAGAGAGACAGAACGGAGAGAGTAAAGAAGGAGAGTAAAAGTAAAGAGGGGGAGTGCAGAGAGGGGTAGAGTTCCCTGATAGAGATCCCTACGATTGTCCTTTGTCCTGTCAGCTTTGTCCTGTCTGTCTGCTCTTTGGGGAATGAAGTCAGGCCACAGTGATGCATGGAGAAGACGCCTCTCTGAACACAGAGGTCAGAGCACCTACCTCCATTCCCGGTTCTTCCAGCTTGCCTTTCTTCTTGCCTTGTGGGCAGGTTGATCTCCCTGTGCTCTCTGCCAGCCCAGACAGCAGACACAGTGGGAGAGAGCCAGTTGAGCTGAGTCTCTGAGCCCGGACAGCACAGTCATAGGTTCTTCTTAAAACCCAATTATTTTCCATATATCAGACTGAAACGTTGAAATCAGGCAATTATCCTTTGAGGAGTGGTTATGTGAAAAGGAAAAGTGGAACACGAGGTCAACAGGAACTGGACAGGGTGGCCATGGAAGAGGGCTGTGGGTGCTGACAGGAAGGAGCTAAGATTCTGGTCTGAGATGGATATGAGGAGGAGGACTTGGGGCTTGGCCAGGAGATGCAGAACCGACTGGGCGGCAGAAGGGAAGTCGGGCATGGAGTGCTCAGAGACGGAGCCATGGGCTGAGAGGAGAGTGGGAATTCCCATAGCTCCTTTTACAAGGGGTTCAGGACAGGGTAGGCTTGTGGCATGCAGGTCTGTGACATAAAGTCACCAGCAGAGATTTCCAGGTTTCCTGATCTCTGGGACTGTGCATAAAAAAAAGCAGGGTCCATTTCCAGAGTATTCAGTCACATTTCTGAGGGTTGACTGTCCTTCCCGCCTTCACCCCAACATTCCCGCCTCCTCTGAGCTTTAGGAGGCCTCTGACAGCACCATGGAGAAAGGTCTAAGGCTAAGCCCTTCGTCGCACGCTGCTGCTGCCACCCTGTGGTAGAAGCTCAAATTGCTCCATACACTTTCCAACGACAGCCCTGCAGTGCCTCAAGTCCACATTTCTTTAGCAATTTCTACTGAGGGGCAAACAGCTCATGGAACTAGCTCCCTCTTAGAAAGAGCACTGGAGAGAATGGGAGTGGGAGACGTGGTGTCTTAGTTCACCTGATGCTGGATCCAGGTGAACCTTGGTTTTGTTTCCTTGCTGCTGTTGCTGTGGCTTACATGAACCAGAAGCTAAGCTGCTGGCTTTGCTACATATTTTTATTTGTTTTGTTTTGTTTTGTTTTGTTTTGGGGCAACACCAGGAGCTCAGGGGTTACTCCTGGCTCTGCGTTCAGAAATTATGCCTGGCAGGCTAGAGACAGGGAATTATTTGGGATGCTAAAACCAAACCTGAGTTGGCCATGAGCAAAGCAAATGCCCTCCTATCGCTCTGGCCCCTGGCTTTGCCTTTTGCTTTTCAATAATAAAATTTTCCTGCATAGCCTTGGTGGAAAGGCAGGTGTGCTGACCTCACTGTGGGTGGTCTCGTCCTTCAGAACAATTTTCCCCACTGATGCTCTGACTACCCACGTCCTTTTATAGAGAGAATACACAAATTAATTCATCCAGATTAAATTTGTACATGGATGATATCTTTTCTCTGTAAGAAGTGTGGCTTCTTTTATTTTAGCAGATACAAATAAGGTATTTTCTATTAATGTTTTCTAAACCAGGATGAGCAGCTATGTAAGGAGTTGTGAGGCACAATGAAAGGGATTTCCAAAAAAAGTGATTCGTAGGGTCAAAGAAAAAGTACAGCAATGGGACACTAGGTTGCATGTAGGTGACCTGTATTTGGTGCCCTGCACTGTAGCATAAAAGCCCTTTGTATGGGCTTGGATGGTGGTGGATGAAGATGGATAGTGATGGAGGGGCCTTTCTCCTCCAGCCCAGGCCACATGTATAAGCAACCCCTTCCAGCCGGCGGTTAGAAAACTCACAGGTAGTAAGGCTTCTGGAGATATCATCTTTATTCAGCCCTGGCCAACATGTGTGGCCTATCATAACCATTTACACTGGATCATTATTCAGCCCTGCATTCTAACTTGTCTTTCAGCCATCTCTAATCCTGCTTCCTTCTCCATTCTCCATACATCTTCCTTGCTCAATCTCTCTCCCAAACTCCTCTCCCAAATCTCCTCTCAATCTCTTTATCTCCCTTCCTGGTCTTCCGGTCAAACCTTTTGTAACCCCTCAAAGACCCGTCCCAAAAATGGGCAGGTCTTTCTTGCAGGTAAGGTTACAGGAAGAATGGGGGGTGGGGTTACAGGCACCACAGGTAAGTCACTACCAGGAGTGATCCCTGAGTGCACACCCAGGAGTAAACCCTGAGCCATGCCAGGTATGGCCCCCAAAACCAAATAAACAAAAATAAAAAAATAATTCTTACTCTCCTGCCCCTTCTCTTTATAAAAGCTTACTGAGATGGAACATTAGCCACCAGTGGTCATACACACAGCTTCCCAGGGTGTGTAATGCCTTCTGGCTGAGTACTAGTGCATCTTTCCACGCCTTCATATGCCTAGTTGCAGTATAGCTGGACATCACTTTGGTGCTAGGGATCAAGAACTACACAGCACATCCCACTTTTTGATGAAGTCCAGCAGAGATGTGTATGGCACCAGGAATTCAGCCTAAGTGAGTTATTCCTAGGGTGAGAAAGTGGACTTTGAAACTCTACCTATTGGCTTAAGTTGTGTGTTTAGAGAAGCCAGTGTTCATGCACAAACTGTTTCACTCCCTGTGAGCCTGTTTTTTCATCTGCGAAATGGAGCTCATCTCTGGCCAGCAGGCGGATCATGAGTACCAGATGAGGGACATTGCTCTTTGTTCCACATAACCAGAGCAGTTTGCAAAATGATTTCTCCTTAAGCCATAAACCTTGTAACCGATCTAAGTGTTTTACTGATCCTATATCCAGGCCCAACATAAATAAAGGTGAAAGTTGGACAAACCAGAAACACTAAGCTCTGCCCCCAAAACTGCAGGTGCAGAGCCTAAGCCCCAATGGAAGCCCAGTAAAGGATAAGGGGATGAGAAGACTCCAAATAAAAAGGATTAAGAAAGTGTCCATACCCCTTCCCATGGCTGGACAGAATTGGCCCTAGTGTCCATGAAACAAATGGTCATGAACTTGTTTCCAAAAAGGGTAGGTACAACTCCCAACTCCTGAGGCAAGGCATCTCCTGACAGAACCTGGGCATGCATGAAGGATGGACCAATGGGTGAGAGTGGAAGCAGCAAGTCCAAGGGGAGACCAGAATGACGGCCATCATGTCAGAGTGATGCTATGAGAGAGGGAAGGGAAGAGGGAACTCAGGGTATGCTTGGGCCTTTGGGGGTCATCTGAAGATGTGTGAATATCCAACAAGTCAGGGGACAATGTTGTTTCTGTGATTGGGCACTTCATATTCGGAGGTTTTCACTGATAGTCTCAATGCCCTTTAATAGAAAATATTGACTTTGGGGTAAAAGGCAGGAGAAAGCTAGAAGAGAAAGATGAGATAGAACTTGAATTGTGCCCATTGTTGCTTGATGCTGTATGATTTCATACCCCGCAAAGAACAGTCAGGAAAAGGCAAAAGAAACATTTCCTGTCTCTGAAGATGGCTCAGCTTGCAGCAGTTGTGACATTCATGTCAAAGATCTATGGCCACTCATGAATAGGAAAAGGGTCCGTCTGTTGAGAGAAGGTCAAAGACTCTGGCTTGGAACCAGTGATTTGCACACAGTCTGTGCCAGAGCAAAGGACTCTGAGAGACAGAAACAGCAGGATATGAGAAACGGTCACACACTGCCCCCTGGTGTCCTCACCACTTACTGCACATTGACTGCATACAGAGGCTTTAAAGGGCTGAAGGACAGTGCTGCTAGGTGTTAATTTACAACCCTACCAATCATTACAGACGCTTTTGAGTTTCGTACAAGTAATCTTGTCAATAGTGAGTGATGAAGACCAGTTTCAATACTTAATAAGCTGCATTTCATACTGATTAACCAGAGTGAGGAAAATCACAGAAAGTGTAGCTGTGTTTCCTCTGTGCAAACTCCCTTCCATTGCAACCCACTTGAAAGTTGGTTTGTGTCAATTAAAAAACATGTATTTGGGTGCCAGAGATGTAGTGCAATAGGGACAGTGCTTACTTAACCATGCCAAAAGAAACTCCAGAGTATATATTCAAGAACAAGCCCTGATCACCACCTGGGGTGGTCCCCCAAAAACAAAAACAATGATAAATCAATTATTAATAATGTCATTTTATTGTGTTTACCAATATCACCAAGAAACTTAGTCTTTTTATTTACTTTTAATAATTATCCAAGTATGTATTTTTATATCGATTGTAGATAGTTAAAGAATCCTGGACCCAGAGAGCTAGCACAGCGGCGTTTGCCTTGCAAGCAGCCAATCCAGGACCAAAGGTGGTTGGTTCGAGTCCCGGTGTCCCATATGGTCCCTCGTGCCTGCCAGGAGCTATTTCTGAGCAGACAGTCAGGAGTAACCCCTGAGCACCATCGGGTGTGGTCCAAAAACCAAAAAAAAAAAAAAAAAAAAAAAGAATCCTAATATGTTTTGTTCATTTTGTGAATAATATCAACTTCTCATTCTATAACTGTAAAAAAGTTAACGAGGGCTGAAGAAATAGTATAGCAGATAGGGCATTTGCCTTGTGACTAATCCAAATTTGATACCCAGCACCACATATGGTTTCTTGAGCACTACCAGGGTTGGTATTTGAGTAAAGAGCCAGGCATGAGCTTTGAATACTGTTGGATGGGAACCCAAAACAATGAAACAAAAAATGTTCATGTTTATATATATAGACAGATCTAGATCTGCTTTCTGATCTTCCTACTATGCAGATGTTGGACCCAAATAGTTGATGACTTAATCTAACTACACCTTTCTATTTAGCCAATTTAGTTCTGCATTCCAGGACACCTTTGTTAGGAAGTCAGAGTCCAACAAAGATATAGATCTGTCATTATACAAATAGAGGGCATTTTAAAAACTGAATTATAAATTGTAGAAGTTAGTCTTGATGACATTTTATATAAAGACTGGGAACTCTTCTCAGTCTATAGAGGGTAGTATGAGTAGTAACTAAATTTCACATAGAGGAGCCGGAGAGATAGCATGGAGGTAAGGTTTTTGCCTTGCATGCAGGTCGGAGGTTTGAATCCCGGCACCCCATATGGTCCCTCTAGTCTGCCAGGAGCAGTTTCTGAGCACAGAGTCAGGAGTAACCTCTGAGTGCTGCTGGGTGTGGCCCAAAAAACAAACCAAACCAAACAAAAAAAATTCACATAGAAAAAGCCTTAATGTGTCATCTGACACTCACAAAGCACTACAAAATCATGATGGCTAATACAAACCCCTAAAACTAAACACATAGTTCACAGTGTTTAAAATGTCATCCCTTTTGGCTTGTTTGGTTTGGGAATACAATACACAGTAGTACTCAAGCTTACTCTGTGCTCAAGATTATTCTTGGTGGGCTTGGGGGACCATCTGAGATGCCAGGAATCAAACCTAGACTAGATGTGTGCAGAGAAAGTGCCTGGCCCTTGTACTATGGCACTGGCACTAAGCATTTGTGTTTTAAAATGTTTAGTAGCCTCATAGAAAAGATTTTTTTAAATGAAGTATATTTTATTTTTAATTTATTTTTTATTTTTTGTTTCTTTTAACCTCTATAACATTTCCAACCATCAAGCTGTCAGTATCAAAAGTTAATAATATCTTCATGTACATTTTTTCCATTCTACCAAAAATATTCATGACCCAGTGTCTATACTACATATAAAGCAGATCTGTCTGGCCCAGTCATGTTTCAAAGACCTCTTCATCCATGTTCACATAATTATCATCTCTCTTTTTTTTAATCTCTTTTTTGGGGGGTTAGGCCACACTCAGCAGTACTTAGAGGTTACTCTTGGTTATCTGCTCAGAAATAGCTCTTGGCAGGCACAGGGGACCATATGGGACTCCGGGATTTGAACCAACCACCTTAGGTCCTGGATTGGATGCTTGCAAGGCAAACACCGCTGTGCTATCTCTCGTTCCCCCATCTCTCTCTTTTTTTTAAAATAAATTCTTTTACCCATTGTAGGTTTTATTTATTTAAAATAGATTATAAGAGGCTGGAGCGGTGGTACAAGTGGTAAGGCATTTTTGTTTTGCATGTGCTAACCTATGATGGACCTCAATTCAATCCCCTGGTCTCCCATATGGTCCCCCAATCCAGGAGCGATTTCTTAAACTCATAGCCAAGAGTAAAACCTGATCATCACTGGGTGTGGCCCCAAAACAAAAATAATTAAATAATAAAATAAAATAGCCTCTCAGATTTGAGAATTTGAGCAGAATATTTTAGGGAGAGTGATGAATGTTTATTGAGCAAAACCTATAAAGAGTGAGAGAAACATGATTGAGCAAAGGGAGAAGGTGAATTGCAGTTCAGTTTCAACAGAGACCTACCAAGAGCTCTAAGCTTAATGTTCCAGAGAAGCCTCCTAATAAAGTCAGGTCTTTTTTCCCAGTTTGTATTCAATTTTATTTCTTTTTCTTGCCTGATTGCTCTAGCTAGGACTGCTAATATTATATTAGAAATAAACGGAGGCAGTGAACATCCTTGTCTGTAGTTGATCAGAAGGAATGCTTTCAGTTTGTCACCACTGAGAATGATACTGGCAGTGAGTTTATTATGGATTGACATTTATTATCTTGATAAAGATTCCTTCCACCCTTATTTAATCTAGGTTTATTTTATTTTATCATGAAAGAAAGTGCTATGATTTATCCCTAGTACAGTTTTTATTGTATCCCATGGAATCCAAGAACTTGTCCCTTCATTTTCATTTATTTCAAGGCACCTTTTAATTTCTTCTTGATTATCTCTTTGATACAGTTGTTACTTAGTAGTGTTTTGTTTAGTTTTTAAGTACTAGAATTATCTTCTTTTTGTAGTTAATTTTAACTTTCATGACATGGTGATCTAAGAGGGTGTTGGAATAACTGGTTTTTTATTCTAGTCAAGATAATTTTTCTCTGCTGTTGCTTATAAGTCATTGCATGGAAAGGCATTTGGATTGAAGCACCTTTTGGAATATTCCCTTTTCCTACCTGTTCTCTGCCCAGAGACTAGTTTTTGGATTCTCAATAAAGAACCAGGTCTCAGGGAGAAGCTGCTTGTGGTTTTGATTTTCCATGACTGAGCTATTTGTTAGCTGGCCTTAGAGTGTTAGGAGTGGAAAACTAGTAGCGTAATTTTCCTGACCCTGTACCATTCCCTGGAACTTTGTGTGGATTATTTCCTGGGTTGGTATTTGCTCCTTGACCCACATAGCCCCAATTCCTTGAGATTAGGCCAAGAGACTTTGACTTAACTCTACTGGATGGAAGAGGGTGAGGCGGTAAATATCTGAGCTGGTTATTTGAGAGGGGAGTGGGTGAGGGATGTTATATTCTTCCCTCTATTGCTTATGCACATCGTACTCCAGAGGTTCAAGGAACCTGAAGTTACATGTCGTAAAAAAAAAAAAAAAAATCCTGTTGATTTTCTAGTCCCACGCACTTCAAAAATCACACATTCTTATGGGCAGGTGCTGGAGGCAAAATACCACCTATATTTTAAAGCAATCACAGAAACTTCATCACAAGAGTCAAACATTCCTTCAAATTTACAGAATTTTAAGGGTTAGCACTTGATTTTCTTCTTTAAGCATAACAGAAACTAGTAATAAATGAGCAGAAACATCAGTATTTGTACTTCTGAAATCCCCTTTTCTGATACGTTCTGATTTGTCAGGCATAACATAAGGAAGTAATACAAATTGAGCTATGTTTTCACCAATTTTAAAAGTCCAAACTGTGGGCATTGAAATAGGAACAATTATTTGTCCAACTTGGTTAGAATCTATAATTCCTAGATGGACAGAAGTGCTTCGAAAAGTCAGACTGCTTCTCCCCATTATCAAGTTCACAGTTCCTGAAGGAATCGGCCCTTTTATGCCAAATCTTATCTTGTAAGGGCAGTGAGCTGGTATTATTGTTAATTCTTCAGGGCAGGGAATATTGAGGACACAGCAGGCTTTAAAGATTTTATGTTGAGAAATTCTCTTGGACCAGGCTGGGAAGCTGAATTATTGATGAAAAAGTTCCTTAATTTTGTAGGGCCTGGGTTTGGTCCTTGACCCAGTTCCCCAAGAATGAATGATTGAGTTTTGGCCTTGATGAGGTGTATCTGGGGACCTGAGCAGAAAAGGGTGACATCCTACCATCTCTACATAAATGTCTCATTTTCCCAGTTAAAGCATCTGACCTGAACTCATGGGGCTAGATTTGAACCTCTTTCTCAGTTACTTGAAACACAATAAGAAGATAAGAAACAATCTTTAACACAATGGAATCCTTTGCCACACCTTGGGCAAAGTCCAGGTGATCTTCTTGGGTGGAGTCCATCATATCCTCTAACAGTATAATTGTATCTATTATGGTTCCCTAGAGTTTGCCTCTATATGGTATAATTTCTAAAGGGGCGATAGAGTTGCATGTTCCAATATTCCTATGAGCATGTACAATTCCCATGACATCTTCTCTCTCCCTAATGCTACATAATATAGCCTGACAATTTTGATTGGCATTTTCTAAGACTAATGTTTTTGTCTGGACCAGTTGTACTTCTTTGTCTTTAGTCTGCCACCAAATAGCATCTATTAGTTTCCCCAGAAATTCTTCATATGATTAAAACAGTCTGAAATAATTGTGTAAAGCTACCATTTAATTCAGCATCTCTATCAACTTTCCCCCAAGTTTTCAATGCAAGCTCTCTGAGGAGCTCCAAAACAGCATGGGATAATTTTAATTGCTTGTTTGTATCTAAGAAGGCTCCTCCCACTACTAAGAACTCATAAGATAAAGGAACTCCAGCAACTATCCTTCCAGAATGATCTAGTGTCTATTAAGCTTAGTTTAGCTCCCTTAGCAAACCACATTTTCCACTGTAAAAAGTGGGAAGCACTCATGCAGGTCTTAGCCACAGTATTAAAGTCTTAATGGGTTCAACACTCACTGTCTCTCCAGGTACCAAGGAATTTAGCACAATATGGAGAAAGTGGAGCATACTCTAAGCACACTTTCTTAAACAGCCAATATAATCCATATTTAAACCCACATAGGAGAGGGGTTTGATTGTTTTATGTTGGGAGCTCCCTCATTCTGAGTCTCTGGTAGTACCAAATACTCTGAGAGTTTCCAATGAGGTTGGAGTAGGGCTTGTCTCAACCTTTCTGAGGAAGTGTTGTGGTAGTGATCTGGGTTGAAACCTTAAAGAGTCGCTTTCTGATTCCACTTGGATGATCACCATCTTATTTTCAGCATTTGTTTTATTTAATTATCAATATCAGCAATTGGCAGCATTTTCTTGCCTAGTGCCACTGGGGGGTGGCAAATTACCAGGCTTTTGTCTTGAGCATGTGTCACTACTGGAAAAGCATTTTTGTTTTCTGAAACAGTAGGGGACACTTCAGAAACAGTTGAAAGCAACTCAGAAACAATTAGAGCAGTTTCATTAAGTTTGGCGAGAGTTTCTCACATTTTACAGTACATATAAACTATTATGCTGATAAGAATTACTACCACAGCAACAATATATAAATTACTACTTCAGTATTTTTTATATTGACTGTTGTAATAAAAAATGCAGCAAAATACATGAGATGAGGTCAGAGTCCCTGACTCAAAGCCAAGCTATTGTCATAACATCGTCATAATGAACCAAATAAGAGCTAAATTTAAAATCCATTGGTGGAATAATTCACTTGAGCAACCACTAGACCACCATAGGGAACACCTCACCAGTTGTAGTTCTGTTCTGGGCACCAGGTGAAGCAGAAGTCTTATGGCCCAATCCCAAAGGATTGCAGAGACATGAGCCTGGGAGCAAATGCCAACACAGGAAATAATCCACACAAGTTTGAAGGGAATGGTAAATTCTAAGAAAATCCCACTACAAGCTTTCTGCTCCTAACAGTAGCGTCAACAGGCAGATAGCTCAGTTATAGAAAACCATAACCATAACTTCATGAGACCTGGGGTCTTTATTGGGACACCAAAGACCAAGCCCTTGGGGTGGAGAATAGGTAGGGTAAGGGACCAATCCAAAAGGAGTTTCAATTGAAACATGCTTCCATTCAATGAGTGATAAGCAACAGCAGAGAATAGTTATCCCAAATAGAATGAAAATCTGTTATTCCAACAAGAGGGTGCTTGCTATGATTCCTAGATTCATAAATTTATGTATGTTTAGGTTCTGTGATATATCCTGGAGAATGTTCCATACATACTAGAGAAGAATGTGCATTTAGCTTTTGAGGGTGTAGATAGACTTGGGTAGGTCTATAAATCTCATGTTTTAGTTCCTCATTGGATTCTTGCATTTTTATTGCTTTCTGGATGGTAGATCTGTCTAAATGGAAGATTGAAGTAATCCCACTATATTGTGTTTCTATAAATGTGTTCTTTTAGGTTGTAGAATAGAAGCTTTATAAACTTTTCTGACCCTTTATTTGGTGCATAAATGATGATCACAGTTTGATTTATTTTTCTCTTAAGCAATAAGTAGTATCTATTCCTGGCTCTAATTTTTTTTATAGTAAATGTGCTTTGGTCTGATGAAAGTATGCTCGTCCCAGCATTTGATTAGCTTCCATCTCTTACTGTATTTATCTTATAAATTTAGATGTGTTTCTTTGTTACAAATAAATTAATTTTGTTTCCTTACCAAGGCACTCCATGCTTTATTTTATAGAAGAGATTAGTTTATTTACACTCAAAAGTTACTGATATAATGGGCTGTTGCCATTTTTAGTAGAGGGTTTATTTTTTTTAAGCAATTCACGTTTTATAGATGGCTTTTCATTAATTCTTGCAGGTTTGACTTGGTTGTAGCAAATGTCATCAGATAACAAGAACTATTTTTCAACTAACACATAGTTCTCTACAACATATTGGATAGCCAAATTTCAAGGTTATGTTATAATTTTCCAACTACAACTTTCCAAAATCTCTCTATATATAACGTTTATAGAACCACAAGTATTTCTGGAAATGTATAGCCTTTATTTCTTTTACCCATTTTAACAGTAAAGACTTGTGTCTTTTACTAAATTGTGAGTCATTGACACTGCTCAAAGAACAATATGGTGTTCTGCAAATTGTTGATATGTGAGTCAAAAATGATCTCTCTATATGAGCCCTAGATTGCTTATTCTGACTAGCAAGCTAACATCCATTAGCAAAAAACCCACTGACACCAAACTCAAAATTTCACACATCTATTTTAACATTAGACAAAGATATTTTAACCGTTTATAACCAACCAACTTAGCATATCCTTCAATCCATACTTAATATCTGATTGCCAAATATTTTCCCCGAGGATATTAAAAACTCCAGCACTGCTATTATTTGAGCTCTCTGATTAAAATAAAGACCCTCCATCTCCCACCCCCACTATGAGTGTCATTAGCCCCATATCTCTTTTCCTTCTAGAGAAACATATTTCTATCCTCCTTCTTTGAAACATTGACTTTATATATCTATTCTAACTTTTCTGATTTTGACTTTATACACCTACTCTAATGTGCTGAATTTTCTTCATATTTTGATCAATTTTTCCAAATTTTTGACCCAAAAAATTCTGGCATCTATTAACCAGTCAGTGTGGCCAACTTTCCAAGTACTAACTTAGCGGCATATTAGCATTATCTGCCAAGACCTTGCCAGGATATTGGATCTTGTGGACCAGGAAAGACTTTAACAACAACAACAAAAAACTTTCCTTTATTCCTTATTTTACTTGATCAAGACTTAGAATTTGGACCCAAACATTTAGATCTCATGACTCCTGCTAGTACTTTCTGAATATTTCATACAGGGTTTCCGACTTGTTCAAGTAATTTATTGCTGGGTGTTAGGCTCCACACATAGTAATCCAACCCCAGGAAAAAGGGTCTGAAGCAAGGTAGCCAAGAAGAATTAATAATCCAAGTCATGCATAAAAATAAAAAATGTAGGATCAGAAGGCTTCAAACCTTGTGGTGTGGAGCCTGCCAAACCAATAACTTTTATTGCCATTCAATCCACCTCCAGGTCTGGGGCAGGTCCAGTAATAGAAAAAAGTACCTTTTTGTGATTTTTTTATTAAGCTAATGCAGTCTTGGTGGGTTTTTACATTTAAAAAGCCTTGTGTGAAGGGAAAGAGAGTGAAGCTGAAGTCTGTATCTGAATAAAATAAGGTGTAACCTAACACTGAATAAAAATCCATTCCATATACAGTGGAGTGAAACAATCTTCTTTCATTGTTATTATCTTCCCACAATTCTAAAAGATGGATTATTTTATTATTTTAAAGAAGCAGTTGCTGCTGGAGTCCACAATGGTTAATTAGATATTGACTGGACTAAAAACCAATGAGTTGTGTATTTTATTTATTCGTCTGTTTTTCATGAACTATCGCTAAAAGATAAGAATACTATCACTATTATGACAAGCTTGCTTTGAAGTGGTATACCAGAGCAGTTGCTGCCCTAGTTCTCAAATGGTTAATCAGACATTGGCTGGGCTAAAAAACAATTTGTTGTGTATTTCATTTATTTAATATTTATATATCTATTTTACATGAGCTATGGCTAAAGGATAAAAATACAATAACTATTTTGACAATCTTGCTTTGAAATGAGGTTTGAGAATCTGACCATGGGGTTCAGAGTAGATAGAGTGTCTGCCATGTTTGTGTTAGACTTGACTTCAATACCCAGCATCTCACATGGTTCTTTGAGCTGCCAGGAGGAGTAACTCCAGAATTCAGGTCAAAAGTAAGTGAGTACCACCAAGTGTTGCCCCAAAACAAAAGATAAAAAAAAAAGAAAGAATGATAATTACAAATAAATACCTAAAAAAAAGTGTAACAAACAGCATTATGGAAGCAGGGGGTAAAATGTGAAAGTCTTCCTGGGAAAGGAAATCTAAGGTTGCATTGAGTAATGATGACAAATATTGGAATTTATTCAAATTTAGTTTTTAATAGCCCTTTAATGTTTCATTGAATTCTTTTTTATTTTACATATAATTTCTTTATTTAAGCACCATGGTTACAAACATGTTTATAATTGGGTTTCAAATTCTTGACTCCAACTAAGATACCAAGGAACTAAATGGCAGGGGAGATGTTTCAAAAGACACTGATAAGGAAAGCTCATTCTGCAGATGATGAGAAGATATGAGAAAATTTTGGGAACGGACATTATGCAATATGACTTCTAATTTAAGAACTTTGTTGTGGGAACTAGAGATGATGTTTAAGTGATAGACCATTTGAGTTCCATATGTGAATCCCTGCAGTTGATCTTAGCCAAAAGGCAGAGAAGCAATATGTGAGTCCCTGGACTTGGTCTTGGTCTTCTGGTATCACATGGTCCTCTGAGCACTGCTGATCGTGGCCCTGACAACAGTGATAAATCTATATGGATATCTCTATCAGTGCAATGTGGAAGCAAAGAGGGAAAGATTGGAAAGGTTAGTGAACAGGTTGTCACAGTGGACCAATGGTAAATGTAGGCAACTTCAGTAATAAAGAGCTTGACAAAGATACAGGAGTTGAGTGAGGACCTTTTTTGGGTTCTCCTGAGTGGAAGCTTCTGATACTTGAGTATATGTAGATAAAAAGAGGTGTCTTTAGCCAAAGTAGTAGCGGGTATGAGAAAACACCTATTATAGATTATTTTATAGATTATACATTTCATAAATTTGTAAGTATATAATTTATAACAAACATTTTATAGATTTATATATAGTTTATACAGTTTAGATATACATCAAGGTGGAAACAGTCCTTCACTTGACATCAGATACTGTCAAAAACCAAGAGGTTCACAAGCCACCACACCTGACCTCCTCCCCTATTTAAATGGCCACAGCTTCTAAAGTACAGAGTCACATACATGGCTATGGGACACTTCTTCAAATTTCATAATAGTGACAGCCCTATGGGAGCACAACAATTTTTTGTTCTTAAATATTTAATAATTTATTTAAGCACTGTGGTTACAGAAATGTTCGTAGCTGGGTTTCAATCATCAAATGTACACCACCCCTCACCAGTGTAACTTTTCAGCCACCAACATTCCCCATTTGCCTCCTCCTCCTGCCCTTGCCTGTCTTTGGGACAGACATTCTACAGAACCCAGCAATTCTGATGGGAAAGCTATGTAGAAACCCACAACTCAATAAGCAAAAACAGTAATACAAAAGGATCAAACAGCACTAACCAATTTAGTCAATTCTCAGACAATGACTTTTGAAATACCATTGAGAGATTTAATAATCAATCATCACAAATTTATTCTTTATTCTTTTTTTTTTTTTTTTTTTTTTTGGTTTTTGGGTCACACCCGGCAGTGCTCAGGGGTTACTCCTGGCTCCATGCTCAGAAATTGCTCCTGGCAGGCACGGGGGACCATATGGGGCACCGGGATTTGAACCGATGTATTCTTTATTCTTAATATCTTTTCTGATAATTACATTTGGCATTTTGTTGTAGTAATTGATATAAAGCAAAACTGTTATTTTCTTGCTAAAAAGCCAAGCTTGAAAGGTGAGAAAAATAATTGGAGCATTGGGAGAGGGATTTGTATTAGAATATTCTACACCTGAAATAACTGTAATATGAGAGCTTTGTACATCATGGTGTTATAATAAGAAAAGATAAATAGGCAGCAACCAAAATGTCTATCAGCTGATTATCAGAAAACAAAATATAGCATATCCAAACAAGAGAATATTAGTTGTTCATAAAAACTAAATGATGCATTCATACTTGTTACAATATGGATGAATATTATAAAACATATACTAACTTAAATAATGCTTCTAGAAAAAAACATATATTAAAATATTCTATTTCAAGGTCTAAAATAACTAAATATAAAAAGGGACTGGAGCTATACTTCTGGTGTTAAAGTCCAACATATGGTCCATTGAGCACTGCCAGTTATGGTCCCTGAGCTAGAATTATGTGCTGAGCACCACTGACTATAGCCCTACAAAAACAACAAAAAGAACAACAACTACAACTAAATAAATAAGCTAGAAAGATACTGAAAATGGAGCTGTGGTTACTTAAGGCAGCAGAGATAGCTGCATGGGTGAAGTGAGAAGTAGTTTCTTTGAGAGGTGTTGAAAGTGCTTCAAGTTGGTTATTATAATGATTGTAACAACTCAGGAAATAAAGAAAAATCATTGTTTTATAATTTTAAATATGTGCATAGTCTGTGAATTATGTCTCAATAAAGCTGCTAACAAAAGCATATTTAGAAAAGGAGGAGACCATGGGGATAAGATCAGTAGGTTCACATCCTTACCTGAGCAACATGAAGTATGGTCAAAATGAAAAACAAATAAACATCAAAGAGGATTTTCCTGTTATTGAGAATCTTACTAAATCGTATCTTTTTTTTCCCTAAGAGGAAAGATTAAAAGCAAAGGTCAAGTCATAAAGAATAAGGAAATAGTTAGGTCACTAGCATTTCCTGGAGTGGAATGTGTACTATTTTCTCAGTCACATGGTAACCTTGAAGTTATGCTTAGACAAAAGGATGGAGTGGCATTTTCTGGCTCTAATGCCTGTGGTGTGCACATGTGACACAGAGCATTGCACAAAGAGAACATGATCCAGTTATCAGGGCAGCTTATCTCTGTCAACATGAGACCATTTCAAGTGCCACATTCAAGGTCTTGGGCCTCAGTGTTTGTTCTCATAGGTGCCCATGTGAGTTGATGGAGGTCCTTTGGTAGGGTCCCTAGTGTTCCACACTTTGAATGATAGTGAGAAATTCTGCCATGAGAAAAAGAAATAGAAATGGTCAGATTTTATAAATGCTTTGTAACCAGGACATATTAGGAAACAGGCGCTCAACTTGCAAAGTGAAAAAGAGTAAGTCAGAGAAATCAGAACCCTTAAGGAGCCATCAGAGAAAGACTATGAATATGAAAGTTTTACTCGACTTTAAACATATACTCACTTGCTTATCTCTTATTGCTTGATTTCATTTGCACTCTGGAGAAGTCTGTGTTTTATCTTAACACAGTTCTTCTCTTTCTCTCCTCTCACAACTTTCTAAGCAAGTTTTGTTTCACTTTCAAATAAAAAGGAAGAAGGGGAGAAAAGGCAGCAAGGGCTGAAGAAGCTCTGTTCAAAGAGGAAACTGATCCAGGCACAGTCAGTGCTTGACTTCCCAGAAAAAAACTTTGATGATGGAGCGTATGCATGTACTGGTAAGATTCACAAAGATGTGAGAAGATGCATTCAACAGCACTCTGAGTCATCAGAGTAAAATTCTAAACTCCAAAAGATATTTTTGTAAAAAGTAATAAAAGACATTTGTTTTCTTTCAAGTGGTTAGTTATTGATTTGCCTAAAATACCTTAATAGTGTGTGGGTCTGGGGATGCTTTGAGAGTTGAGAGCTTTTTGGAGTCACATTTTCCTAGCAAGAGACAGAGTCATAGGATTCATAGTATTCACTGGCTCTGGGAATGACTGAGAAAGTGAGGCACAGTCTGTGAGTCTCCCCACCAGGCTGGTGAGCAGACTTTCCCACCCAGATCAGCTCCCTGACTCACATCCATTCTTCCAGGAGCTGTGGAGGCTGAGAATGGATGGAAAATGTTAAGCTTCTTGACTGAATGATTTCTGAAGCATTCATCAGGGCCAAGAAGCTGCACACCTCAGAGGTCTGTACCCACATTTTAGGTGTTTCTTCCTTTCTCCCAAGAAGAATTTGCTCATAGCTGTTCTGGCGGAGAAAGAAAAACCAAGGCAAGAGATGGGGTTTTCCTTAATTATAGCTGTGTCATTCAAGTTCTCACTGACCATGCGATTTTGCTTCTGCCTACCTTTACTTTATGGAAGGTGGAAGGTTCTCAGGTTTATATTTGGGATGTTTCCTAAACTACTCTGTGTTTCTCACCATGAAAAATGCATTAAGATTCCAAGTGAGGGGCTGGAGAAATAACATGACAGCAGGGTATTTACCTTGCATGCAGAAGGACAGTGGTTCGAATCCCAGCATCCCATATGGTCCCCCAAGCCTGCCAGGAGTAACTTTTGAGCACAGACCCAGAAGTAACCCCTGAGCACTGTTGGGTGTGACCCAAAACCCAAAATCCAAAAACAAAACAAAAAGATTCCAAGTGAGATGCTCATTATTTTCCATCCAATTTTGCTCATCTTATACCTATAATTCTATAGATATTTTTTAGAATTGATAATAGTAAATTATATAGCTAATGATAGAATAAGGGATGGGGAAGAACAAGCAATATTAATATATTTTCCAACCTCCCAAAGACAAGCTGACCCAACTTTTGGTCTAAAAATGTTGTGAAAGTGAGGTCAGAACTGGAGAGAGTCATGTACCATGATGTGCCATAGGGATCTTGGAGAGAGAGTCGATGTTGATGGGAAAAATGTGTTTATGTATATGGACTGATACAGAAAAGAGAAAAAGGAAAATACCCTTGGTTGACTTGACTAGACAATTAAGGAAGACATTTCTTCACCACAAGTGAGGCAATCTTGGCTACTAGGGAGAACTCTGGCTGAGAGACAGGGAAATTGCACAGTAAATGGAAGTTTGGTGGGAAGGAGAGAACTTTCCATAAGATTTTTAAGGAATTTTAAGGAATATTAATACATCATAAGCAATCTGCTGCAATATAAGTCATGCTGCTTTCGATTTTTTTGCTAAAATATTAGCCAAAAATTGGTATTAAAATGGAGCATAATATTTCTTGCCAATTACATTTTACTTAGATATAGATTAAGGATTGAGAATGTGCTTTCATAATCCCCAGTATTAGAAAGACTTCATTTGGAATGCTTGAATTCAAATCAGCATTTTTATGTGATGCCATATATAAAGTGAGAGACATGAGCATACCTGAACATTATGGAGCATCAGATATTGGTCCTTACCTCAAAACTGAAAACTGATGAGAATATAGTGTTTGGACCACCAAATCATTTTCTTCTCATGACATAAAGTTGACATCTTATTGAGCACATATTGGGCATAAAGGAAATGGTGATTTCATGGTGAGTAGGTAGGCATTCTGAGGAAATGTACTTTAATATTCCATGTGATCCTGACCAGGTTTGCTTTCTAGAGGCCAGGGGAATGTATGTTTCTGAAATGGACTTTGTGAAGTCTAGTATGAGTGAGAAAATACAGTAAAGAAGACATTCAGAAGCAGAGATATGTACTCTGGCAAAGGTTTTGAAGCAAGAGTGAGTAGCATTCAAGGAGATGAATAATAAAGGAAGGTTAGAGAGAGAGATACAGTTGGAATTAGGTAGTTCTCATCAGAAATTACAAAAATTATTACAGAATTCAAGCTGATTTCTAAGTGTCCTAAGTATATACCAATGGCAAAGTTTACTTGGAGTAGGGGATGCATGTATACCAATAGAGTAGGTGTGAGGTCTACCCAGATTAAAGGTCTTTCAGGCTATAAAAGGGAGTAGAAACAAGGGAAGAACAGATGTCTGGGAATTGAAATCTTTGCTAGACAATAGAGAATGTTCAAAATAGTGGGTTTCTTTGTGGCATTAACTGGCATTAATCTGTGTATTGTGGTACACGAGTTTAGTGTGTGAACCAGATAGCATTCTTTATGGAAATGAACCAAATGATGAAAAAGAAAAAGGTGTAAATGGTTGGAGCAACAGCACAGTAGGTAGGACCTTTGTCTTGTATGTAGTTGACCTAGGTTCAATCGCTGGCATCTTATATGGTCCCTGAGCCTGCTTGCAACAATTCCTGAATGCAGTGCCTGGAGTTAGTTTTGATCATTGCCAGATGTGGCCACCCAAAAAAGGAAACAATAACAAAAATATCTTAGGGGTTGACTTCTGTAATCAATAGGATTGGGTTCTTGGTTCCTCAAATTCTTCAATTATTTATTGATTTTTAAAATCATCCCAGGTGACACCGAGACTGCTGGAAATAACAATAAATAAATTATTACATTGCAAAGATGGACAAGAATCATAAGGTAGCAACTACCTTCAATTCAGTGGTGAACTTATCAAGTCTGGGAACCCAGAAACCAAATGGACATATTTGTTTTTTTTTTTTGTTTTTTGTTTTTGGGTCACACCCTGCAGTGCTCAAGGGTTACTCCTGGCTCCATGCTCAGAAATTGCTCCTGGCAGGCACGGGGGACCATATGGGGCACCGGGATTCGAACCGATGACCTTTTTGCATGAAAGGCAAACACCTTACCTCCATGCTATCTCACGGGTCCCAAATGTGCCTGTCTAACTTTTGGATCTATACAGATTTATCCTCTCCATTCTTACACAATCTTTAGTACATTATCAAGGAAGAAGCCTTACCTCTTTCCCTAAGATAGCTCACATATTATTAGGTCATGGTTGGGTGGTCACTAAAGTTATCCAAAATCACTGGGCTCACTGTCTGATCCAAACAGCTATGAAGCTACAACAGAAATAGCAATTCACCAGCAATTGCCACCTGGGAGACACTATTTGATGCATTCTACATGTGTTGTCACCTCTTGAATCCTACAGAAAGTTCAGTTGGTAGGTAAAAATTAATACTTCTATTTAGATGGTGAGCCAAATTAATACCCCTACTTGGCAGCTTAAGAAATTGGCAAAGAGGTAAGAAACTTGTCACAGTCACACTGTAGCTTATCTGCTAGAGTCAACATTTGAACAAAAGTAGTTTGGATCTAGAGTGCTAAGAAACAAAAGTGAATTTAATTATATACAGATGTTTTCAAGCCCACCCAGTGGAATTTTCTTGAGCAGCAGAGTATGCTGTAACTAACTCTTCCATTGTGCACTGAGGTCAAAAAGAAAGTGAGTCACTGAAAGTTGAGTTGGAGCATGTAAGTTTAAATCCTTTACGTAAAGCAGTGCAAAATTCTATGTGTCATTTTACATTCTCTTAGTCTCTCATTCCTCAAATGAATAGAAAGCCTCTCTTGACTATATTTTCAGATTTTGGATCATATCAGATGAATACAGTTTATGGAAGGACTTTAGAATATTGAGAAAAGTATGGAGATGTAAATAAGTAGTTCTTAGGTTCCATGAAAACCCCTTATCATGACACAATGAATGACCATTCTAGAGTTAATCAGTAGTATCACTGTCTTTACAAAGAGTAACATTAAAATTTGTATGACTAGGAAAGTAAAACCAAGCAGCATTCCAGTCTCCAAATGAAAGGCTACAATGATGAACCAGGGTCACTGGACCCAGTAAACCTAACCCATTTTGTTGACTTAATTATATACTCTTGGGAAAGACCATTAAACACGAATGTACTCAGAGGTAGTAATGACATTGAAGGTCATTGATGAATGTCCAGCATCTGAAGATTCACTAAATTCTTTGCACTCTTTCTTAAGATTTCCAAAGAGTACAGATAATAAACTTATGACTCTCACTCCAAAGACAATCAAGTGTTATAGAGAGAAACTTCCTTCTTCAAGAAAACACACACACACACACACACACACACACACACACACACACACACGCCAACCAAAATCACAACAATAACAACATGAGTTTCTGAACTCAAGGCCAACAGTTTAAATTCAATTCATATTACTTTGACTAAATCTTCCACTAATGAGTTTTCAAAGACTGAACAGGAAGTCTTTGGTCAAATTAGGAAGTTCCCAGGAGAAATATTAATCTCAAATCTTAGTTACAGTTGACACCATGGAACT
>PVKC010013840.1:0-22644 GCA_004027635.1 Crocidura indochinensis
CAGAAATAACCCCTAATCACTTCCGGGTGTGACCCAAAAACAAAAACAAAAAAAAAAAGAAAATGAACCCCAGAAAGGAAATTTGAATGTTAGAGGTGATAATAATTAGAAATCAAACAAAACAAAGCAAACCCCCAAAATGAAAGCATCAAGACAAATATGACATACATAATAGGATAGACAATAGAATGACTTTGTTTTTAATTTTATACTCTGTACTTTTTCAAGATTTTTTAAAGAAGTAGTACTTTTTAATTATGCGTTAAAAGAGTGAAAGGATTTGGAAATTAAATGTGAATATATTTGCAAATATATATATAATATATTTATATATATATTTATAAATATAAAGTGTCAGCTGTTGGGCAGCTGACACTTGGAGTGATGTATCAATTGAAAATATATTATTGATGAGTAAACTGTTCCTAAAATAATTTGTTAAAAACCATATTAAATATGAGGAAATAGTACTTTTCTACTATATTTTATCTACTCCTGCTCAATGCTACCTTGACCTCATCCGTAATTGTTTCTATCACTCAGATTTTCAGCTACAAATATTAAAGTGCTTCTCTTCTAAAATAGAGTAGAGGAAATCTATCTATTTTGTCTGGTACATTTCAAATAATTGAAGAATCAAAGTACTGAAACTGCTAATCTGAAAATTCTGACATTCAAAAATATATATAAGAAAGTCAAGCATTGACTTGATATGATAGAAATGTAAGTGGAAACTTGAACAGAATAGTCAAATATATATGTATGTTAATTCACCCATATGTATATAAATTCACCCATGTTGATACAGTGCTTAAAGCATCTCTCAAACCCACAGATACCTCTACTGTCTTGGAATTTCTCCTGCCACCACCCTTATCCTCATCTTGTCTAACCGTGGGAGAAGTGTATGTGTTGAAAATCACTGTTTTGTTTGTTTGTTTTGGGACAATGTCTGCAATACTTGGGGCTTATTCCTTGTTATGCACTTAAAGATCACTCCTGGCAGGACACAGTGACCATATACAATGCTAGGAATGAAACCCAGGCCAGCCATATGCAAGCAGAGAACTCTATCCACTGGACCTCTTTCTTTTCCCAAGAAAATCAGCTATTTTAAAATGATTTCTTCACTCCAAAGCAACATTTAAACTTTATTTTATATAATTGTATTAAAAAAGAAAAGATTTTTCTAATTCCTTCTAATATAATGATCAATTTCATATTATAAGGGACTGTACCTATCCTGTAGCACCAAAGATACAAAAAATTCTGTGAATAGGCACAGATGCTCTAGCATAAAATTGCACTCCTACTGTCCTAGTTTTTTCATTGCTTTTGTTTGTTTTTATTTTTTTTGGGGGGGGCTCACACTGCAAGATGTTCTGGGGTCACTTGGCAGACTCCAGAGATGCAGTGCTAGTGATTTAATTTTGGTCAAACATGTTCAAAGCAAAACACCCTACCTGCTACTTCAGCCCCTGATAATAACCATTGTCAAACTGAGAATTATACTCCTAAAAAAAAATATATATATAAAGACCTGGCAATTTAATCCTCTGAGATACTTGTCCGTTTAAGAAAGATAGAAATAACTGCTTTATGGATTTTACATTTTCTCCTTTGATAAGGAATGATAAGGCAATGATAAGGCTTCCTCTATGATAAGACCTTTATGCCTTTAAGTGTCTATCTTTGTTATATGTTCTAGATTTTTGAGGATTAAGTTGCAGAGTGTAAACTCTTGCCCTGGCCATCCCACCCTTGATTAGTTAAGACCATGTTTAAGAAAATGATTCCTTGGTCAGAGGAGATCATTGCAAAGAGAAAAAGAAAATACTGAGCATATATAGGACTTTTTCCTAATTTCCATTTACCAAAGCACCTAGGAGAAGTCAGTCAGTGAATTTTTGTGTATAGAAGTAACGCTGGTTTCACTGCCTTGTACATCTGCTCCTGACATACACAATGAGAGAAAGTCCAGACATCAAACTGAAATAGAAGGGGAAGCTGTGTTCTGAATATGGATAAATAAAGTAAGACCTGAATAATGGCAGTTGTTGATGGTACTATAATTGAGCCTTGTAAACTTTATGAAACAGATGTTAAGAAATGATAAGAAATGAAAAGATCTTCAGAAATGATAACTTGAGGGTGGCATAGATTATATAACTGTCATATTCTGAATTGAGGGGTGTTCTGGGGAGAAATAACTAAATTAGGACCATGTAAAACAAATGTGTTTATTGTTATCTATTATTTATGGCTCTCTGGATAGCTTGTAGTTCATTTGACTATACTTCTGCCTGAACTAATTTAAATTAATCTAGCTTGTAAATTGAATAATGCTATATCAACTGCTTTGCTGCAATCAAGATATATTGCATATTCTCAACTCTCTTAATCTACTAACCATATTTTCCAATGTTGATGGATAATTGCCTTTAAGTGCATCCCTGCCCTCTCTGCTTTTAGGTCTGGTTGATGGGCCATTACTGGAAGTGATATGTTCCCAGAACCATTTTGAGCCTGTAATTTGGCTTAACTCTGCCATCAGTAATATCAGTACCATCTGAAGATACTAAAGGCTTACGGCTCTTAGCTTTCTCTAATGGTCTTTCACTCCCTTAAATAATGACCAAAAAGGCTGAGCAGACAAGAAGAAACAAACTTTAGCTTCCAACTCCCTAGTACTTATTACCACTTCAATGGTTTGTTCAGTGTTGTGCATGAACGTATTCTCCTGAAGAAAAAGAACTTTTGCAGAGATGGGTGTTGTCTCATGAATGCAGAAAGGCAGTCTACTCAAACCCTTAATTTCTTGGTTACTGTAGGAGAACTGTTTTCATTTTCATTTTCTTTAGACATTTGTATCATGTCATAGCAATCAGCTATAAAAAAACAACGTCAAAGGTCTTGTTTTGTAGACTTGTAATAAAGACTAAGCTAAAAAGCAAAGCAGGAAATGCAAAGTTCTTTTACAATTCCATATGCTCATAATTTAAAGGCATTTGAACTGCCTCTTTCTTTGCTATGGATGGATGATCAAAAGATTTATTTTAAAGTTTAGCTTGTCTATGTCTATTCTGGCATAAGGAAATTTTATTTTGTTGCTTGGTCATTGTTTACTCACTCCTTTGTTAAACTATGATTTAGTGATAATTTTGATGTGAATTTAGTTTAACTGTATTTTATACTGTCACTAGATTTCTGACAGTTATCTGATTGTGATGCCTGTAATGGCATAATGAAGGTGATTATATTCCCTGTTATAAGTTATAAGGGTACCACTGGAAGGAAGTTTGCTTATTTTATTTAACTAAATAATAGTGGTTTATAAAGTTATTGATAGTTAAATTTTAGACATAAAATATTTCAGTTACAATCTCACCACCAATGTCAGCTCCCATCACTAGTGCTCCTGTATCAGTTATCCTTCACTCTCCAACCAACTCTCCTGTTTCCTGCCTACTTTGGCAGGCACATTAAAATTCAATGCTTTCAGCTTAGATTTGATGCTTTCAGGTATGTTGAGTCTGTACTTTGGAAGTATAGAAATACCACTCTCTGTATCCCAATATAACTGAAACCCAAAGTTCTGCTTCCCCACTGCTTCCCTTTTTCTCTTTTGTAGGAACCTTTCTAGTAATGGCATGACTAACTCTGGAGTTGTCTCAACTGTGCCCCTTATGATCACCAAAGCTCAAGTAGATTTGAGATTGAGATCTGCTTGTGTCTTACTTGATAAGAGAAGTTTTTTGTATTTGATCCTGAGAAAACCAGATATGTTTCCCCCAGTGATAAGCTATTTCCAGGGGAAGAGTAAAAAACTACAAGAAATTTGGGGTTCAAATTTGTAAATATGATATTAGGTGATCATACCAAAAGGTTCTAATACCAAAAACAAGAACAAGACCCAAGAGAGGCCCATCAGTACTGCTACTTCCTCAGAGATGAGGAAGATAGTCAAGGAGAAAATTTGTTTCTGCACTGTTTGAGTAACATGTAATCAAAAACATGTAAACATGTAAAGAAAAACCTGAGCTTCAATTAGATCTCAGTAAGGGAGACTGTGATGTGCATGTATTCTGTTATGTCTTGGTTGATACAAATGTGTACATCTAGCCTATACAAATTACAGTAGAAATATATTTATGTGTTTGGAGCCGGATCAAAATGAGATCATATATGGAAATTACTTTAGGCTTTATAATGCATTTAAAATACAAGATTTATTAAGTATGGATTTAGGTAGGCTGAAGAAGCAAGATATCCCTTCAGTACTATCATATTGAATTATCCAATTGGAAATACATTATCTGATATTTTCACTAACATTTCCAGGTAATCATTTGATCATCCTTTAGCTTGCCAATCCTAATCCTTCCATAAATGGAGACCTATAAATCTGAAAGATTTACCAGAGAAATCAAGATGACTCTCTTAGATGTTTCTTGAGATGTTTCTTCTGATACATATGTAAGGCAATATTTCAAAAGACTATAATAGTCATATTGGCTCTATAAAATCCATGTAACATATTATATGCTAGCTGATTCTTTACTTAAGTTATATACATATACAGATGTGCACACACATATATCGACTCCTTTTATGATCATTTAAGATAAAATTAGGTACAGACTTTGTATAGTGGCCAGTCTAAAATTGTGCCAAATAAAGGTCATTGTTGCTTCAAGAAAGAAAGATGTTTTTTATAAACTTACCAAAGTGTGTTTTAACTCACAATCATATGTTTTAAACACGTATAATTTAAATAAATTCAACTGCATATTCTCTTTGAGTAGAAATATTTTATGGTCTTTCTTTTTCGTTCCTCACAAAACTTTATTACAAAACTTAGAATAAAATAAATTCAAAGCAGAGAGTTAAGAAATCTTTCCACTAAATACTTAATTGAAAATGTTTCAAATGTATCCCAATTTTAGAATTCTATGCTTAACTTGACAGTGTTGGGTTACCACTACTGCAATTAAGAGAAATGTGTCTACACAGAGAACACTGCTTTAGAAGAACTTGATAAGAAGGTTAAAAAAAGGCATTATACAATTAGAATTCTTAAAGAAATATTCACCATTCACATATTTAGCTTGAACATAAAATAATATTATAAAAATCTGGTTTTTTAGCATGATAAAAACTATATTTTCTCATTTATTTCAAGACAGGCATAGGTTACAAAGTGATACGTATTTATTTAGGGCATCCTTGTTTTAGCTTGAATCCAGTATGTTGTAGTAATACTGTTTTCTTTATGCCAGATTATGAATAGTATATCATAATGGCAAATCACTTATACAAGGGTCTGAATAAAAGATACTTCACTGAGTAGATTTTATGTATTTGGAGTGTTTCATACACCTAGTCATGATATCGATCTATCATGACTAATAATAATAATCAATTATTATGACTAATAATAATAAAAAACTATTAGTCATGATAGGTTAGCCTCAATTTTGACTAATAGATATTAGTTTAGTAAATACTTTACTTTAGTAAATATTAGTGTTAATCTAGTAAATACTCTAATTAAACAGCAGATTTTTATAAATTGTTTTCTATTTCACACTTTGATAAGACTTCCTTAGCAGTTTATATTTCTGGAGGTTCTGTTCAAGAGTGCAGATTCATATATCTAATTAAAAACAAAATTGTAGAGACTCTGGGATTGGAGAGATAGTACTATGGATAGGGTGCTTACCTTGCATATAACTGAACCTGATTAATTTCCTAGCTTCCTACTGGGTCCCCAGATCCTCACCAGGAGTAATCTCCTGAGTTATGAATCAGGAGTAATTCTGAGCACTACCATGTGTGGCCCCAAAACCAAAACCAAAACTAACAAACAAAACTCTAAAGAACAAAACAGCTATCTGGTCTAGAAACCAAACACGCAACATATTTCATTGTGGATTTTCTTTGCATTTTCCAAATAATAAATGATAATCATTTTTTTCATGAATCTGTAGACAATCTGAATCTCCTCTTTGCAGGAGTATCAATTTGGGTTTTTTGCTCACCTTTTCATTGGGCTGCTTGCTTTTCTTGTTGCTATCTTGGTGAGTTCCTTCCATGTTTTGAATCCCTTGTTAGAAATAAGATGTGCAAATATCTTCTGTTTTTTTTGTTTATCTCTTGTTTTCTGTGGGAATTACTTTAGCTATTTAAAAGCTTCTTAATTTGGTATATTCTATTTTGTTTATTCTTGCTTTTGTTCATCTTGCCAATGGAATTTTTTTTAGAATTAAATAAGTCAGTATAAGTCAATTACATAAACAGTATCTGGCATATTATTAGCATAAAATAGATTTAAGTAAATAAGCATTGGCAGTTTATAATGGTCATATTGATTAGTTTTTGCTATACAATAAACTAATTTTGTTCATCATTCTGCAAGTTAAATGTGAACAGGTCTGATCTCAGCCTTCTATGCTGGATTCATTTGGATACACTCCAGGATCTGCAGTCGACTGGTGGTGCAATGGATAGATCTGGGCACTTTGAAATGGCATCCACTAGGAATGAGTATGATGACTGACCATATTCCCAACAGTCTCTAAGACTATTTCAGCTTGGCTTAGTCTTTCTCACAAGCTAGGGTATTTGAATCAGATCTCAAATTTCTTCTACTTTTCCTTGACAATCTTCTACTCAAACAAATCACATGGCCTTACCCAAAGTCAGTGTGGGTACAATTGTCCAAGAACACATATGCAGGCAATGAAAATAATCTGAGATCTTTTCTACAGCACACAAAAAATGCATTTATTTCAAAAAACAAACCTTGTAGTTAAAAACAGGGACCTAGAGAGTTTTGTTTTTCTCCCTTTTCCTTCTGAAATTACATTAAAATGATAATAAAAACAAACCTCTATGTACAGAGAGACAGAAGAGAAACTAACTGGGCAAAAATTTCAATGAGGTCTGTATTAACTGATTTAGTTAAACAGAAAAGCTACTTACCGAATACTTATCAAAGAAATATGTCAGTTCCATCTCTCTCTCTCATACACACACACAGATGCACACACACACACACAGATGCACACACACACACACACATACCTAAAGACTCTGATTCAAGAACTAAGAAGGATGGAAGATAAAGGAAACAACTGAGAACTGAAATATTGTCTTGGAAAAATTAAAGGAAGATGTTAAGGATTTAGAAATAAACAGATTCTAGGGCTGGAGGTATTGCAAGTGACATGTGAAATGGGGGATAGTGTTTTGAAAGAGGATTTATTGCCTTTCCTTTATCCATTTTGTTTATTTGGGACATGACTAATGGAGGATTTGGATTGAAGAAGTTTGCTACAAGCACCATTCATGACATAAACGCTCGCATCTTACCAACTCCAACAGAATCTTATTCAGTTCTGCCTGAGACTCATTTGATCTTCACGGTGTGGGAATTAGTCTCCACAACACAATGTCTGTAAGAGCTTAGACTGTAATGAGGAACCTGCTTCTTTGCAGGAAAAGCTCTTCTTTGTAAAGGTCTGACTGATTGGGTTTTCTTTGGTTATTTTACTCCCCCTTGCAGGCAATAATTTAATGAAGGAGATAAAAGTAAATTCAGATACGATTATTTGAGAAGTAGGGGGGAGAGAAAAAGAGAGTTTCACTATCAAGAGAATGCCTGCTTCTCCAGAGTGGAGAGAGACAGTTATATATCCAGAGCAAATATGTTCATAATTCTTATGATGGAGAATGTGTGCCACAAAGTAAATAAAGGAAACACACTTTCTAAGGCAGTGTTGCAGATGACCCAGGATGCAGAAACACACACTTTTGACGCTGCAAAGTTGATATTTATAAAGTTTTTCCAAAGCACGCACTCGCTAAAACTAGTGTATTTACAGGGAGATAGTTTGGACTACTGGTTTGTTTTGATATTTTATCAAAGACTATTTTTCTGAGAAATATCTCGCAGAGAATCTAGTCAAAGCTTTGGACCTGGAATTCTGTATCTCAAAAAGTTTACGGGGCCCGGGAGATAGCATGGAGGTAAGACGCTTGCCTTTCATGCAAAAGGTCATCGGTTCGAATCCCGGTGCCCCATATGGTCCCCCGTGCCTGTCAGGAGCAATTTCTGAGCATGGAGCCAGGAGTAATCCCTGAGCACTGCCAGATGTGACCCTAAAAAACAACAACAAAAAAAATCCCCAAAAAAACAAACAAAAAAAGTTTACAAGTTTATCAGATGCAATTATGACATGCCAACATGTCTTTGGGCTGTTGTATGTATGTATGTATGTATGTATGTATGTATGTATGTATGTATGTATGTATGTATTTTTGGAAGACCAGCATCTCCCAATCAAAACGATCAGGACCTACATCTCCTGGTCTACAACAGAGCTAAAAGTTGGATTAAGATGCAAGTTTGTTTATTTGAAAAAGACATTCTTCAATCCCAGTACCCTACCTTTCTTTGACAATAGAGAAAGGGAACAATAACATCTAATAATAAACTAGGTGGCTTCTTTGAAAAGAGAACTTGGACTAAGAAGAAAAACATAGTAACATTTAAGAGAGTAGGAATTTTCTATTTTTCAGTCAAGCACACAGAATTCCCAATCAGTTTTTGTTAAGTGCATAGAACAGTATCTAGCACTTAGTAGATGTTTACTGAAGTATTTAATGATTATAAAATAAATGTATTTTAAATACTTTATTTTTAGACATAGGTAGCCTAGGATTATCAGATATTTGAAGAATATAGGTGACATGAGAAATATATAAATAAATAAGAGAACACTAGATAAAATAAATAGGAAAAACAATTACTGCATGGAGAGAAGTATAAAATTATTGTAAACAGGAGCAGAAACTGAAAATTTAGTTCTGAATTAAAATTAAGTACACAAGTTTAAGAGATACTATTGGAGCCAGAGCAATAATACAACAAATAGGAAACTTGCCTTGACCTGGGTTCAATACCTTGTAACAAACACACATGGATACCTCCAGAAGTGATCCCTGAATTCAGAACCACTAAGTATAGGGAGTGGTCCAAAATAGAAAGTCCTCAGAAGTGGACCAACAGACAAAGCAAGAGGAAAACAAAGCATAAAATATTATTGGCTAGCCATTTAGAGGATCTAAGTCATAACCCACATACAACAAAGAATTCAAGATAGAGGAAATAGTTCTTCATTTTCCAGAAATATTTAAAAACTGAAGTAGCATGGTTATCAGATGGCAAGATCTTGTATAGTATTTTGTAAAGTGGAAAAAACTAATTAGACAAAACCCCAAATTATTCTAAAATTTAAAAATGATCAAAATTAAGAGGAAAACAATAACTTAAGAAGGAAGGAACCAGTATGTATAAGGAACTAAAGTAGACTGATCTAAGACTTCTCACAGTATATTTACCTATAAACAGTTGGAAGTGCATTCACTCACTGAAGAAAACACATTTTTTCTAATTGTATCAACCATGCTGTTGGTGAATAAGAAGGTACAAAATGTTTAACTCCCTACCTATATATTCTTTCTAAGGTTTGCTACAACCATAAGATGGAGTGATCAAGAAAGGGTTTATTAAACCATACCCTGACTCCCTACCACTCAAACAGTTGACAAGTGACAATGGTACTAGAAGACCGTGTTCAGAAAGAAAAAAACAGTAAGAATTCACGATGAAATAGCACTTGGGGAAAATAAAAAGTATTTATAGATATAAAGAATGTAGATATGTAGCTATGAGGAAGAATTAATGAAGAAATTTGGAGGAAAAGACTAAGAAGTACATGACACACAATACAGAATGAGAAATGGAGTTGAATGATTGAAGAAAAAAATCTAAAAATATATAAGTGAAGAAAATAGAATCTCAATATACTCCCTGCTTCTCCAAGGGGCAATATTAATGATCAATCTAGTGAGAATATTGAATATTACTTTAAGGTAAAAAAAATGACTTATTATGATGGAAGAATAACAAGGCAACAGAATATGATGGCAAAGAACTAAAGTTTCTTTTACCCCAAGAAAAAGTTAACTACATGTCTAAAATATATTTCTTAAAAGAGGAGGATGTTAGACAGAAATTAGACTATAAGTACAAAAATCTATAAATACATTGTTTAAATGATTGCCTTTAGAATTTATCATTGTGGAAGAAGGCGGAACAGTATGCTGTCACTTTCCAAAATGAAATCAGTTTGATTTAGATTCAAGTAATAGTAGGTGATATGAGTAGACAAGTTTTATCTCTAAAAAATAGCAACATTAATATTTTCTTAAAGGAACATCACAGAAGAGACAGGAAAGAGAACCTGAAAATTCAGAAAACATGGAGTGAGCTTTGCAGAAGATAGTGTACATGTCAAAAGAGCAAAGAGATATATTCTTGGCAGTCTAAACCAAATACAATCCAAAAAGTGAATCAAAGTGACCTACAGAACTGACAATATAAGTGTGAGACAAGATTAGGGACTGGGGTAGGTGGAGAATAGAACTAGATTTGCCAAGATAGAATAATTCTATAGTTGTATGGATTAACTTCAGAGTATGCAAAAATATGAATTAATTCAAATAACTAAGTACTATATATATATTACTGTATTACTATCTTCATCAGGTCTGTCCAAGAGTATATATATATATATATTCAACTCTTGGACAGACCTGATGAAGATAGTAATACAGAAGAATTCTACTGCATGCTGAATGAGTTTCTATTCAAATAAATAAAGTGAACTGTAGTCAGATTCCATGAGATAAAAATTCCTGATTGTAACCTTCTTCATAATGCAGAGAAAAGAAAATTCACAACGTCATATAGGCACTGGTACATTAGAGGCTACATAATTTATATCCCAAAGTTACAATCTATTAGTATTTTTCTCCTGCAAATTATGAAACTTACTATCTAATTATAAATTATTTAGGGTGCTAGTGCATTAGAGTGTACATTAATTCATATTCCAAACAAAGTTATGATTTATTTTGTGTTTTTCTCTCAAAAATTATGACTTAAGCATCAAAGAATATAAAATAATCATATTTGTAAGAATGACACTAGTTAGAAACTTAGCTTTTCAAATAAAAGAAAAATAACAATTTAACCTATTAAAAAAATAACAATTTTCCATGAAAAGAAAATTCACTTTAGTCTAAAAGTCTTGAAAATTGTTAAAAAAGATAGTTCAGTGTCAGAACACTAAATGTATCCTCTTTTATTCAGTTATCAAAAATAAACAACTTTGTTAATTTTTCAAAAATACTGCAGTTATGTTTGGTAACTATAGGGTTCTAAATAAAATAAAGAAAAAATCTTGCTATGTAGATAATGCTGCTATATATTAGCTTATTCCAATATTCCCCATATTTGATAAATGTTCTGAATTTTATGTATGAAGTTTCAGGAGAAAGCATTTGTCTTATAGTGTGCTTAGTTTATATATCTCTGGCAGAGCCAGTAGGAAAACAAAAAAGCTATTTTTAGGAGGTTTTCCTACATTTTTATTGCCTTTTAATGAAAGAGATCCTTGGTTTTTGAGGAGGAGATGATAAATAGTAAGGAGTGTGAAGTTTAAAAGAACATACATCTTGGCTATAAATTCCATAACACAGATGCAATCCCTTTTGTTTGGGTCTTAATTTTCCTCCCAGCAATGTATTACTCATTTGGGAACCTTTCAAAATTTTAAGCTATATTTACATGCCAAATTGTGTTTTGATGAAAAAGCTTGTAAAGATATGAGAAATTTCTATAGCATCAAGAAGAAAAATTAATAAATAAGATTAAAAATACTCAAAATTTAAAAACATTCATGAATATGCTGATTGAGATAACGCACATTTCTGGGTATGTATGCTCATTTTAATGAATTTTATAATTTGTACAAGCAGAGAAGGCAGAGAGAGAAGAGGGAATAAATGAGTATTAAAAATATTAAAGTACATTATTTTTAATTTTTATGAGTCAGATAGATGCTAAAAAACAATTGAACATGTATATATTCAAGTATCTAGAGAAATGTTTGAGCCCAAAATTTTAACTACATATATATATATTTGAATTTATATTTACAGTATTATTTTTAAAGTAATTTTTATGTGTCCCTCAAAAGTAAAACAATATACAAGTATTAAACAAATAGAAATTTCTCATCTGTTCCTATCTTCTTTTCCTTATAGGCAATTTTATTCATTTTTTATTTAGTGCTTATATATTTCTTCATCAATATCTAAACATATACATATATCTTTATACCTTGCTGTGCTCAGGGCATACTCCTGGCTCTATGCTCAGGGATCTCTCTAGGTGAGACTCAGGAGACCATATGCAATGCTGGAGATCACACCAGACTAGAAGCTGTAAGACAAGTGCCCTGTTCACTGGTCTATCATTCTGACCCCTGAATATTTACCTTTTCTTACATAAAAGATAATTTACTGCAAATAAAATTTTACTACTTGTGGAAAGAGAAATCACATCCAGTACTGCTCAGCGTTTACTGAGGGGGGGCCATGGACTGTGCAAGGAATTTAAATAGGATTAAAATGCAAAGTAAGTACTTCAATACCTGTAACTATCTCTCCACCCCATTTGACTATTTAAAAATCAGTTAACAAAACAATTGACATCTTATCATTCTAATATATAATTTAATTTTTTTTTTTTGGTTTTTGGGCCACACCTGCTGACACTCAGGGGTTACTCCTGGCTATTCGCTCAGAAGTCGCTCCTGGCAGGCACAGGGGAACCGGGGGATCGAACCGCTGTCCGTCCTAGGTTAGCGCAGGCAAGGCGGGCACCTACCTCCAGCGCCACCGCCCGGCCCCCATAAAATTTAATATTAAATCATTGTTACTAATTTTTCATACCTTCTAAGGTCTATGTGTATCCACTGATGTTTATGACTACTTTCCATATTACTGGCTTTTAACCTTAGAATAAAAAAAGCAAATGTTGTGTCTGCATGATCATTTCCCAATAGTTGAAATCCCAAGACTAATTTAGAGTAACAATTTTCTAAAATTTTCTACAATAACATGCCAACATTTTGGATTTTCCTCAATATACTATGGTCTCTCAAATTATTTTTCAGTGTAGAACAAACTTGTTTCTCTCATTACCATTTTTACTTTTCCTATTTAATTGTATTTATGTATTTATATATAAGTACATTCTTAATTATATTTCTTCAAAACTTGTTAACATGTTTATCTAGGTTTCTAAGACAACTAAGAAATTTGTGTTTGTTGTTATTTGAGTTATCACCTTCCACCAGTCCTCATCAATTTTTTTTTACTTATTTTTTGAGTTTGCCTAGTATATATTTTTCATTCCATGCAGAAGTTCTTTATTTAAATGTAGTAAAAAATTTCACTCAATATTAAGTGGATTCTGGATTCATGAATTCATATAATGAATTATGTCTTCAAAAAAACCTTCATACTAATGACATGAAAATAATTCACTAATTTTAAACTATTTGTTTACTCAACAAGCTTTTGTTCTTAGGGTATAAAGGACCTCTCAAGAAGTGTTTAAGAATGTCCCAGAGAAGAGCTTCAGTAGGTAGGGGATTTGCCTTGCATGCAGTGCCCCTAGGCTTCATCTTTGGCATCCCATATGGGTCCCTGTCAGAAGTAAACCCTCAGCATCGCCAGTATAGGAGTCCTACTTGTTATTCTTGACCAACTGAGCAAGTAGTTCAGTGCAAAGAACAGGGGTGTAGTCTTCTCGGGCCCTGTGATGCTAGGCATATCCTGGACACGTTTATGATGCTTGTACCTCCAAGACTGTAGTAGACAATGCTTCTGGGAATTAAATTTGGTCAAGGTTCTATGATATCAAGAGAATCCAACCTATCTACTGCAACCCAGAAGTCAATTGCAGTCGATTGCAGGTTCATTTTTTCTTTTCTACCTGTTCTTTTTTTATTTTTGTTTTTTTTTTTTTTTTTTGGTTTGGGGGCCACACCGGTGATGTTCAGGGGTTACTCCTGACTCTGGGGACCATATGGGATGCTGGGAATCCAATCTGGCTGACCCTGTGCAAGCTAAATGCCTTACCTGCTGTGCTGTTTTGACTTCTCTTCACTGATCAAGAATAAATTGTTCAATACCCAGTGGATTCAAGGAGCACCTCTGCTTGAGAGTTACTAAGCGCATTCACAGAGCCTGTCAATCTTCCTATCATCCCTGGGCTTACATGAAATGCTACTAACAGAGCTCTCTGAGTGGCTGCCAACACAACTGGCAGGGCAGAACTGGGGGGAGAAGTTATCACACTATGGGGTGAATTTCAAATATGTAACAGGAGATAAAGAGCATGGAAGATAAATTCGCTCTTTGTTCCAGGCAAGTTATCCTATAGCTTGTTCCTTGTAGCCCCACATGCAGATTCCTATGGAGATCCCCTCTGAGAGTCTCTGTGAAATCCAGCTCCAAGGAAACAGTGTGAGTCAAATCAGGAATGCATCAGATTCAGTATTTCCCAATCTTCTTTCTCCATTACATTTCACTCTGTAAAAAAAAAATAAAAGGAATTATCTTAAGTACAGTGATTGAAAATTACTTGACATTTACAGTCAATATGTAATTGACTATTATTTAGTAGGGTTTTATGGTTGCAACCTTCAAATACCATACCCTCCTCCAGAGGACCCCTTCCTTCCTTATCAGTGATTCCAGTTTCCTTCATCACCTTTCCCCCCGCCCCAATTCAGTCCTCTAGATAAGTGCTGCTCAGGTCTACAAATGTCTTTGGGCATTTGTTATTTTTTTGTCTCTATATCCTATATATCTAAAGGTCATTCTGTGTCTATCCATCTCTTCTGGCTAATTCCATTCAACTTGATATTTTCAAATTCCATCCATACGGCAGCATATTGCATGACATTTTTTCTTTTCTTTTAATTAAGTAGCATTTGATTTTGTACATACACCATAGGTTCTTTATCCAGTTGTCTGTTCTTGGACTCAGGTTATTTCTAGATTTGGGCTATTATAAATGGTGCTGCAGTGGATGTAGTAGCACTGGTCAACAGCCTCTTAATTTCTCCAGAGACCCTTAGTGGAGTTGTTTACATCTATATTTTATAGTCCTTCTTCCCTACAGTGTCAAACACACACACACTCACACTTACACACACACACACACACACACACACACACACTTCGTCAGCAATTAATACTTGTTATGAGTTAGACAGTTCTCCCTAGTAGTCATTGGTTGAGGCTCACCTGTTTAATTCAAGCTCTACTTTCTAGGGAAACTGGTTGGAGATATCAGCCAAGATTTTATAAATATTGAACCTACTATTAATTTTTTCACTTTGTCTGACTATATGCTCTGTTCACTAAACAGCCTCCTGTTTCCATTTCATTACCAAAGCTATCCCTTTGTATCCCTTTGTATTTCTTAATTTGTGCTGGTACTTCTCTCTCATTTCCAAATCTAGTTCTTGGGGTTTATCACAATCGAGGGAGTAAAGGACTACTAGACCCAAATGATAGAAATGACTACAAATCTACAGGGAGGTCCTCTGTTCATTCAAACCCATAGCCTTTAGCAACTTGGTGGTTCTATATAATAATCATCTATAAAAGGAAGTACTTACTTCTTTTTAGACTTTGCATACTCTGCTCTATGAGGAAATGCTTCCAAACTATTGCCAACATAATATTCCTCATGTCAACATGAATCACAAATTTTCTTGTACGGTCTTGAAGATAAACTAAGTAATCTTTGCCTATACAGTATAATACACTGTTAATGGATCTCAGTTTTGACAGAGACCCCCCCCCAAATGCCTGACAATAATGGGAAATACTAATACATCATAAGCAAACTGCTACACCATATGGGCTACACTTACAAAGAATGAAATTCTTTCCATCTTTGCCTATTATTAAACTTTAGAGTGTAAAACTTTAAAGTTGAACATTTTGATGGAGTAGAGCATTTTGGGTAGTAGTACTCTAAACTTTCCAGGAGAAAGACCAAGTGAATAAGAGTATTTTAAGACAAAAGCTTTTGTCTTGATTGGTACAGGATTTTTAGTGGAAAAAAGTAAAGAAGAGAACCTAGCAGAGGTTGGTTACACCAGAGAAAAGATTGATTTGAAGTTATTATCAAGCTGTAGCAGAACAAAAATATTTATGAGTCAGCTATGAATTCTGCAGCATTCAACTAGCTTGGGATGCATTTAAAAATTAACCCAGGAGCAGAGCAAATGCTTGCCATGTTGGAGCCCTGGATTCAACTCCCAGCAGCACAAGCTTCCTAAAGCACCATTGGAAGTTGCTCATTAGTCACCAGTCCCAGCACCTGAATGTGGTCCAGAAAAGTAAATAAATATAAAAATTCATTCCATCCAAGAATATCAGATTGGAAGACATTATCTAATAAATGAATGAGTTGTAGGAAAACCAGAGGTTAATGGAGCTATACTTAAATATATAGTCACTAGGAGATATTAGACATAACAAGAACTTCAAATAAGAGTCATGTCAGTGGAAATCTTCTAGAAAGTATGGTCATAACCTTACTTCTACACATTCTCTAGCATCAGAGACTCATATGCCTCTTCATATCTATACTAAGAACAGTTATATGTGGGGAATAATGAGAAGATATCAACCCTGTCTTTCTGCCTCCAGTAGTCTTTTGTTCTTCAACTAGCCAAGAGTTCCCAAAAAAAAAAACAAATTTAAGTTAAATAAAATTTAGAATTTTGATATTTCCCTGGACTAAACCAGAGTTTTAATATAAAAAGATGGGGGGTCAGAAGTTAAGAAATAAAGTCTTCCAATCATTCTAGGTATTGGGCAATAACAAGTTGTGAACTTGATTTGCAAAAGCAACAAAAGAAAATTAACTTAGCTGGTTTTTGATAATCAATAACATCTCTATTAGTAACAATTGTACATTTCTCTTCAATTCTATCTTCCAGCAAGGTGAGAACAAGACTCCTCAATTTTAATGAGAAACCTATTATCATTTTGTACATTTTTGGTCTACTGAATATTTAATACCAACATTTTTGCTCTCTGAATGTCAGGCTCATCAATAGTTCTAAAAAAAGTGTCCTAAAAGCTGTGCCTCCGCAAATTGGGAATGCAATAATGTGGACATAGAGGAATCTTCAAAAAAACTTGAGGATTCTCTAGTAAAAAGTGAAAGGTGAAAGCTGGAGACAAAACTTTATTTTGTGTCCAATGGTGTTATTAATTATTACACAATGA
The DNA here is from genome assembly GCA_004027635.1 of Crocidura indochinensis. Classification (NCBI taxonomy): domain Eukaryota; kingdom Metazoa; phylum Chordata; class Mammalia; order Eulipotyphla; family Soricidae; genus Crocidura; species Crocidura indochinensis. The sequence continues at coordinate 17,239 of PVKC010013840.1, forward strand.
GTAATTTTAGAGTTAGAGAGGGATAAAAACAGAAAGCACAAATGTTAGCCAATTCCTTGAAATGTAGAGTAGCTCTTGAAATGGAATTTACAATCCAACTAAGTCTAATATAAGCACCATTTTAGAAACCATATACCTCTCAGAACACCCCAACACTTTGGCCTCAAAGGGGTTTTTAATGATAGGATGCTAATGGCTAGGGCTATAGAATAAAATATGAATAAACGAGACTACATCGAACTAAAAAATTTCTGTATGGCAAAAGAAACGTGTTAAAAGTAAAAGACAGCTAACTGAGTGGGAGAAAAATATTTACATTCAACACATCAGATAAAGGGTTGATATCTAGGAATACAAAGCACTCACAAAGGTTAAGCCCACAAAACCTAAAACCCCATAAAAAATGGAGAGAGGAAATGGACACTCCTCTGTTCTTTAGAGAATAACTACTCTAAGGAAGATCAACAGAAAGCCAAAAGGCACATGAAAAAATGCTCATTGTCACTTATTGTTGGGGAAATTCCAATCAAGACAATAATGAAATATTATCTTATACCAATGAGAATGGCACATATCAAGAATATTGGAAACAATTTGTGTTCTTGGGAATGTGGTAAAGAAAGGAACTCTGTTCCACTGCTGTAGGGAATGCTGCCTTGTTCAACTCCCATGGAAAATAGTATGAAGGGTTATCAGTAAACAAAGGATCAATCTGCTATGTGACCCAGAAATCCCTCTTTGGATATCTATTCCCAGGACAGAAAAAACAGTGATCCAAAAGGATATATGCACACCACTCAACACAATAGCTAAGAATAGGAATCAACATAGATGTTTACCAGTTGATGAATGGATCATGAAGATGTGGTACCGAATACTATACAACAGAATACTAAATAGCTATAAGGAATGATGCAGTCATGCAACTTGCTGCAACCTAGATAGAATTAGAAGATATTATGTTCAATTAAGTAAGCCAAAGAAGAAAGATAAATATAGAATGATAGCACTTATATGTGGTATTTAGAGTAATCACAATCAGAAATTTAATGACTTCAATGAGGGTTGTGGACAACACTCTAGGTCACAGACTCTAGTGACTGGAAGAAAATAAATTGAGTGGAAGAGGGTAAACACAAATATGAAAGGCTAGGGACAAGCACCAAGAGGTCTTAGGTGTATTGGTGGTATTAATAAAGGACAGAACTAACAATTAGAACTAAATATCTACACCAGAGTCAACAATAGGAAATCATGAGACCGAAACTTTAACAATGACAATTAAAAATGGGGGCCTGTTGGGATTGGAAAGGTGGGGCAAGCAGTAGAGCATTTGCCTTGCATGCACTAAACTAGGATGAACCACCATTTGATCCCCCAGCATCCCATATGGTTCCCCAAGTCAGGAGCAATTTCTGAGTGCATAGTCAGGAGTAACCCTTGAGTGTCACCAGGTGTGGCCCCAAACAAAACAAAACAAAAAGGACCAGTTATGCTGACAGGCTGGAGGTGGGCAGAGTGTAGTGGCATGGGTTGCACTCTGGGAACATTGTGGAGGGAAGTTGACGCTGGTGATGGGATTAGCCCTGATGGTTCAGGGCTACGTTCCTATGTTGGGAACTCAAATATGAATAACTTTAACTTTATAAATCAAGGTATTAATAAAAATTTAAAAAACAGAAAAAAAGAAAGAAAAGAAACTATACCCCAGCTTTCTTGTCAAGCTCTTGTTCTCCCTTGAACAAGAATCTGGTCTGTCTGTTTCTTGTCTGGCTTGCATCTTTCACTTTGAAGAAGCACATGTTCTCTCTGGAACATGTACTTCCTCTCTCTGTTCTTTCAAATTTTCTAAGTAAGTTTCACCCAATAAAAGCTAACTTGTGCCACAGTGAAGAAGAAGAAGAAGAAGAAGAAGAAGAAGAAGAAGAAGAAGAAGAAGAAGAAGAAGAAGAAGAAGAAGAAGAAGAAGAAGAAGGAAGAGGAGGAGGAGGAGGAGGAAGAAGAAGAAGAAGAAGAAGAAGAAGAAGAAGAAGAAGAAGAAGAAGAAGAAGAAGAAGAAGAAGAAGAAGAAGAAGAAGAAGAAGGAGAAGCTGGAGCGATAGCATAGCAGTAGGGTGTTTGCCTTCATGCAGTAACCTAGGTTGGACCACCACTTCCTCCCAGGCATCCCATATATATGATCCCCCAAAGCGAGGGGTGATTTCTGAGCACATAGTCAGGAGTAACTTCTTCTGAGAATTACTGGGTATGGCCCAAAAACCAAAAAAAAAATGTATGCCTCTTCTTTAAGTGCTACCTAAATATATCATACTACAGAAGCTTATTATCCCAAAGCACCATCTAAACTAAGTGAAAATGAAATACAATATAGTTATAAATTGAGATACATTGACAAGTAATACTTTATCAAAGATCGTATTTTGCTATAAATAATATCAAACACTTTTGAGTATGTCATTAAAAGATAGTTTCTTAAATGTAAGTCTGTTAATCATATAAAAAGTTTTTGAAGTCCTTCACATCTGACTCTGTTCAGAGATTACTCCTGTCTCTGTGCTCTCTGTCCTCCTCACTCTTAGAGGATCCTGGGCACCATATGGGTGCCAGTAATCAATTCTGAGTCTACTGCCTATAATACAAGCTCCCTCTTCACTGTACTATCACTCCAGCTCCCAATATTCAAAAATATTTATGATGAGATTTATTACAACTGAAACCTGGAAAGAGCATGGTTAAAAAATAGATTTAAAACAAAATAATTCAGTAAGAAAATGAAAAAAAAAAACACCCCGTATGATCAGAAACATGGATGTTTAAACAAAATGTGTGGACAACTCCAAAAGAGGCTGCACACAATTGAAGAATGAAAACACAGAAGCAAAGAATGAATAGGGGAAGGAGGTTAAATGAAAGAAGAATCAGAGGGGAAGGCAGTACCAGTAATTGTACATCAAAGACATAGTTCTCTCTCACCCTAGGACTTGAGAGAGGCTCCTCTATCACTGATCAAGGAATAAGAATCTAAAAACAAGGAGGATAAGATCAGCATTAACTATGTTAAAATTGTAAATGGTTATAGTCTAAAGGGAGTAAAAACTCAAGTGAAATTTTTCTGTTCCAAGTTCTCAAATCCAATCACTCAAAGTTAAAGTACCTATTAAAGACACACAAGGCAAAATATGCATCTGATTCCAACTGTTTTTCAAAAGACCATGCCGATGACTTATCACTAGAATAAACAAATAATTGCAAATAGCCACTGAAATAAATGGCTTAAGGAATTTAAGGGCAATTGCATCAGAGCTTTGCGAAAAACAGAGTATGACTGAATGTATGGAGACTTATTTTACGAAGTAGATAAAAGAATTAGCTACTTTGAATGCAACACTTCAACTATTAAAATACAAATAAAATAAAAAGAAAAAATTAATACAATGTACCATTAAGTGTCCAGGGCTTATAGCCAGATGGAGCAACATAATGAATCAACCACCCTGGTTTATCTCCATTTATCAAAATCATGAGATAATACACTGAAAAAAATAACTAGAAAATTCACAAATTTAATTAAAAATTTAGATAATAAATGAGCCTCTTACTTCTTTCCAAAATTGAGGGTGAAATATCAGAGTAGTTGAGATAAAAATGAGGATAGGATATAAAATTATACCATTTTTACTTGACACTTGTTCCTCCTCCCTTCTTACATTTGGGCCCCAGAACCGACTCATTCTAACTGCAAGAATGTTGCCAACCATGTACTAAAACTCACTGAGAAGTCCCTGAACAGACTAATGATTCTAAGGAACGGCTCCTGCTAATTCAGTACTTGGCAAACACAGCAGAATTCCAAGTACCTTACATGGATTAATTTGAAGTTGATAGCATTATTAGCCATCTTTGGCACATGTGAGTTTGTCCCATGGAGAAAAATCTGACTACCAAGAGATTAAGTACTTTGTCCAAGGATATGTGGTTGCAATTGGAAGAGCAAACTTTCAAATCCATGATGACCCTCAACTTCCAGGAAAAACAATGAACCAGTAATTTGTTTGAACACTTAGAAAAACGTGAGGTTTCTCTAATAAAAATAACTGGAGATCCTTGCTGTGGGAAAATAACTAGAAAATAAAGAAACTCACAAAATATAAAGCACTGATCTGGAAAAGAGACACGCTAATACAAAGGTAAGTGGGAGGTTTCTAGTTGTGCATGGTTGTTGAAATGTCACTCGTCCCAAATACATAGATCCCTGGTTAATGGGTGCAGCAGCAGGAGAAATAGTACAGAGCAAGGCACACTTTTACATAGAGTAATTCAAATAAGCTTGACTCAGAAAAATGGAAGCAAAGTTATTACAAAAATCTTACTAAAAGCAAGATTTTGGAAGAAATTCATTCCAAAACAATATCTCTGTACTATAAATTTATATTGATATGATTATGAAATCTCTTAAATGCTCTTATTTATTTTTATTTAAACCCCATGGTTTATGTAGCTACTTATAGTATATTTATTTCTGCCATTCCATATTCCAACATGAATCTTTGTTTTTGTTTCTTTGTTTGGGGGGGGGTCACTCCTGGCTATGCTCTCAGAAATCGCTCCTGGCTTGTTGGGACAATATGGGAAACCGGGGATCAAACCATGGTCCATCCTAGGCTAGTGCTTACAAGGAAAACACCTTACCTCTAGCGCCACATTTCGGTCCCCTAACTTGAATCTTAACACTCATCAAATTCCCATCATCATTGGCCCCAGATTCCAACCCCTTGGCAGACATGAAATACTTTAATTTATAGTTCTTGTTTACAACTAAGGAGTAATGGAATTATCATAAAAACAATAACAAAAGAAAATTTGTGATAGCCATTACAGTGAAAACCAGCAAGATTCAAGTACTGTGCAAAAGCAAGATCCCCTGCTTGTGACATCAGGCTGGGAATCTCTGCGAATCCACGCCTACCTAGTGGGGCTAACTGCAAAGAACTGTGAGTTCTGTCTTTTCTTTGTGTTTATCTTTCGTTTCCTGTCCTCCAGACCTCGTGGGAATGGGCCATATTGGCTCAAAAAGAAAAAAAAAACTCGCTCTCCCAGAGGTCCATTCAGGGCAGGAATGCCCAGGAACATGCCATTACAGTGAAAACCGGCAAGATTCAAGTACTGTGCAAAAGCAAGGTCCGCTGTTTGTGACATCAGGCTGGGAATCTCTGCGAATCCACGCCTGCCTAGTGGGGCCAACTGCAAAGAACTGTGAGTTCTGTCTTTTCTTTGTGTTTATCTTCCGTCTCCTGTCCTCCGAACCTCGTAGGAGTGGGCCATATTGGCTCAAAAAAAAAAAAAAAAAGCGCGGCCGCTCCGCTTTGCTACACGGCCACGCACTCTTTCTAAGGAAAGAACAACATC
>PVKC010013841.1:0-22669 GCA_004027635.1 Crocidura indochinensis
AAATTACCCCTGGCTTTGGAGGGGACCATATGGGACGGCAGGGGATAGATCTGCAGTCCTTCCTTGGATAACGTTTGCCAGGCAGACACCTTACCTCTAGCACCACCTCACCGGCCCCAACTGCTCTGTTCTTAAGATGAAGGACAACCTAAAGTAATACTATTTTCATACTTCTAGTAATTGTTTTCATAACTGACTTTTACATAAACTTATAATAGTAATAGTAAATATAGTGATATATTTACTATTATAATAGTAAAATATATTTTACTATATAATATACATAATATAATATATAATATATAATATATAATAATATAATATAGTAATATAATATAAAATATATTTACTATAGTAAAATATAATAGTAATGGTAAACTTCATTTACTATTGATTCATATTTATTTATTTAGGATTTTGTGGCATATTTGGCAGTGCTCAGGGGTTACTCCTGGCTCTGTGCTCGAGGAATCAAACCTGGGTCCACCCTGGGTCAGCCACATGCAAGGCAAACACCCTACCACTGTGCTGTCACTCTGGCCCTTTTGATTCAGACTTTTGTGGGCCTACTGGTGGGCCCTCTCAGGATGTGTTCAGGAAACCTAGGGGTTTCTACCAGGGCCTGAGGATATGGTGCTAGGGCCTCTAATATGGCAGGTTTTTCCCTGGGCCTTAATTGTAGGGCTTGGAGGCCTCCAGGAAGTCACTGCCTTCAATTATGAGGGATTATAAGATAAAGATGATCAAGCCAAGGATATGCCGTCTGTCCTGCTTTTTCTCTCTAATCCCCGAAAAAAATTTTTTTTACCTCTCTAGAAAATAAGAACAAACGTACACATAGAAAAACATTATATTATAAATGTGAACATTTCCAGCCAACAGAACAAAAAAATGCTTTGTTTTTCAAATAAAAAATAACTGTAATTTTATTGTTTCAAATTGTTTCAGATTCAGGGCAAAAATAATACCTTAGCAAGATACTTGCTTTGCAAGTAGTCAACATGGGTTGGATCCCTGGTACTACATAAAGTCCCAGTAACCACATCATGAATGAACCCCAAGCATAGAACCAGGAATAAATCCCAAGCTTAGCTGGGTGTGCCCCAAAATAAAGTAATATATTTCAAATTCAATTGCAAAATATAAGCAAATATGAGGTTTGTGTGGAGGGTTCTTGGACCACACAAGGCAGTGCTCAAATTTCACTTCTGGTATTGCATAGGGTACTGGAGATTCAATACTAACCTTCTGCAAGGCTAGTACCTTGCTATAGTAGCATTTCAGGCCCCTAAGCATTTTAAAAGCAAATATACTTAAATATTGCTGTTTTCTCTCAGGAAAAATTTTACGAAAAAATTAATATCTTAACATATATTTACATGCACAACATCGTCGCAGAAGCTGGATAAAGCCTTCCCTGAGTTTATCTGAACAGCTACAGCAATATGTTTTTCTTTTCATTAGCAAGTACCTCCATCCTTCCTATATCAATTTTATTCTCTGGATAGTCTGCATAGGTTTCATCTGATTCCTAAAGGCTGAATTTAAGGCCTGGGGTTTCCTGATAACTACTTTTTTCAAGTCATTTCATTTTTAGTCATACACTAAATAATTCAAAATTAACTAGCAAGTCAGAAAAGCAATAAGGAAAATGGACACAGGAGAAAAACAGAAATGACTTTTTTTTTTCTAATTAGCAAATGCAAACAAATAATCTCTAGCTTCTTCCTTTGAAAATGTGTCTTTGATTAACAACCCTTAGGTCACTATATTTTGCCTGGATAAAAATCTCAGGTGTTTTGAGGCAGAGGAACTGCCCTTTAGACTCCATTCATAGAGGTGGGTGTGAGAAGGGTCAGAAGCTCCTCCCTCTCTCCTATATGTCCTAAATGCATAGAGGAACATGAAGGCGGAACTACTGAATAGGAATATTGGTTTTTGCTTTTCTTTTTACTACTGAAGTAATAGCAGCGGCCTTCAACACTAACTCGGGAAATTTGGAACAGTTTTACAAGAGAGACTGTAATACTGCTCAAGCCCTTTAGTAGAAAAGGAAACAATGTCTTTCACATGAGGCTATTGGTAAGGCTCAAAATGGTGTACTCAAAAATAAAACCAAAATGAATTAATGACCTTGAACTCAGATCTAGAAACATAAGATACATAGAGGAAAATGTAAACAGAACACTCCATGACATTGAAGCTAAATGCATTTTAAAGGATGGAATAGCACTGATCAAGCAATTGAAAGCAAAGATAAACAAATGGAACTACCTTAAACTGAGAAGCTTCTGCACCTCAATGTGAATAACTAGGATATAAAGACTATCCACAGGATGGGAAAAACTATTGACCCAATACACATATATGCAGTTAATATATAACATGCTCAAGGCACTGCTAGAGCTTAGCAACAAAAAAATACCTAACCCCATCCAAAAATGGGGAGAAGAAATAAACATACATTTCTTCAAAAAAAAAAAAAAAGTACAGATGGCCAAAAGCACTTGAAAAATGTTCATATGTAATGGCATACATAAACTTTTGGGGAGCTTAGCACCAGATGTATCCTCAGATTTTCCAGGTGGGGAGAACTGAAATAACCCCTACAGGGTTCCTCAAAAGGCCCGCTGTGAACACCTTTTTCCCCTGCGTGAATGATTGAGGAATTTCTGAAGAGATGCTTGGCATTACATTTTTGGTCATTATTTGGCTATCTCTCCTTTATAAATCTCAGGCAAAATTGTGGCCTCTATCAAATAAGTTGGCTCAGAAATTCCAGCACCAAAGATTCTAAGAGAACCCCAAAAGCAAAGACAATGTTTTTTCTCTTTATCAAATATGTCTTTAAAACTGCAGTTTCTGGTAATCAAGGGGGAAGTCAGAAAGCAGACCCTGGGCTATTGACTCTCCTTAGAAGAAGGGAGCCACACCTAACCACACCTAAGAGGATTTGGGTCCTTCCTTTACTCGACTTCTAAAACTATAGAGCCCAGTTTAGCATAAACCATGATCCTAGATATTTTCTACTTCCTAATAATCCCTGATTTTGCATTTGAAGTAAGCTTGCAAAGAGTTGCCTTGAGTTATAACCTTCTCCTTTGTAACTCAGAGTCCTTCTAGCTCACACCCATAGTTCAAGTATGTTTACTATTAAACTTTGCTTTGTGATTGTAATTATTCTTCTCTATACTATGGCTGACTTTACCTCTATAAATCCCCTTGCCTCAAGATTAAATTTGTTGCACTTCTGCCAGAAGATGTATTGACCCTACATACTCTGTGTGTGGTATCATTATTTCATATTTCATATTCGGCTGCTCGTGTTACCCGTTTTTCTCTCGTGAAAGATTTGCTCCCCACTAGAGATGCTGATACGCAAAATGCCTGCAGCACTCATATATTAATTTTGAGGAAGATATAAATCAAATCAACAATGATATATTATCTCACACCACAGAGACTGGCATACATCACAAAGAACAAGAACAATTCTATTGGCATGGCTGTGAGGAGAAAGGATTTTCATTCATTGCTGGTGAGAATGTCTACTGGTCTAGCCTTTTTAGAGAATATGAAAATTTCTCAAAAAAAAAATGAGCTTTCTTATGATCCAGAAATACCAATCTTAAGAAAGTACCCTAGGTAGAGTTTGATGGCAAAGTATGTACTAATGAAGGTTCTTGTACATTGTATGACTGAAACTCAATCACAAACAACACTGTAATTAAAATGCCCAATTGTGTTACCTTATAACCATGATTTTTAAATAAAGTGATTAAAATATAAGAGCAGAGTTTTTCTGCTAATATCAGGTTTCTGCTCTGTGACCATATGTAATATAGATTAATAAAAAGTATAACAAAGTTATAATAAAATAAAAAATTGGTTATTTGGGCCACAACTGGTGATTTTCAGGAGTTAATCCTGGCTATGCACTCAGAAATTGTTCCTGCATTGGGGGACCATATGGAATGCTGGGGGATTGAACCACGATCTTAGGCTAGCACTGGCATAAAAGACACCTTATTGCTCTGCACCACTGCTCCTTTCCCCCAAATAAATTATTTTTAAGATGGTATACTTACAATTCGACCCAATGGCTGACACAAAGAGGTATTCAGCAGCTAATATGGATTTTGTTTTAGTTTTTTGATAGTCATTGGTATAAACTGCCTAATGTGGAAAAAGTCAATGGATTATTAAATTCAGCAGACATACTTAAAATTTTCAGAGATAAGGCAAGATGCTCCTGAGCTAACATCTTATTTAAATAAGGAATAGACTCTGATCCTAATATATTAATCTTATTGACTAAATATGGAGGTATTATTAACTTCTGCCTCTGCAAATAGGTAGTTGTAAGATCGAAACAAACAGGTAAGTTCCTTTCATCTACTTGAGCTTTATCAGCTGTGAGTAAAGAATGTTTTTGACTCTAGAGTAAAACAGGCACAAAACTGTGGGTTAGAGCAACTGCAGAGCAAATGCCAGAAATCTCCACTTTATGTGCCAGGTCTTATTTCTGGCTGAAAGGGGGACAAACTTTTCCTTTTTATTGCAATAAAGGAATAATTATCAGGTTGAGACTTTTATTCCTCTATAATTATGGAAAGAACATGTTGACCAATGCATTGTGTATGCAATAAATTTAATTCATTTTTCTTCTTTCATAGCAAACTATTAAAAATATGGTGATGAAATGAAAAGGCATATTTAAATGCATGCATGCAAGCAAACATATCACCTAAAATATCATGTGGGAATTGACACAATAGATCTGTTGACAGAGCTTCAGGGAAATGGATTCTCTCTAAGTTCCATTTTCATCCCACATAGCTTATCTGAGAAGTACCTGGTAGACACTGAAGAAGTAGAAGCCAACTTTATAATCAACTATACTATGGTTTAGGTTGACTTATTTTCAAATTGCCTAACACTCTCTCAACACAATATCTCCTCATTGCAATTCAGTACAGTTATTGAGCACAGCAGCATGGAAAAGATCAGAATTCCAAATGTAGCAAACCAGAATATCTATAGGTCTCAGGATCAGAGAGACTAAAAGCATTTAGTACATGGTACTTTGAAATGCATTATTTAGCTAAGGATGGGCTTATAGTGGACAAAAATAATACAAGGCTACTTGGTTGTTTACACTGGTATCTATTCAGTTTGGGAAGAATATTTTCTTTTAAGCAATAAAGCAGGGGTCCTCAAACTTTTTAAACAGGGGCCCAGTTCACTGTCCCTCAGACCATTGGAGGGCCAGACTATAGTAAAAACAAAAATTACGAACAAATTCCTATGCACATGCATATATCTTATTTTAATGTGAAGAAACAAAACGAGAACAAATACAATATGTGGCCCACGGACCATAGTTTGAGGACCACTGCAATAAAGTAACCTAAATCTAGATAATGACAATTGATGTTGTTATTGGGAATATGTAAATAATTATACACTTACAAATATCTAGTTCAGGGTTGGCGAACAGGATTTTTACCCTCACTCAAAATGGCAGAATGCAATATGTGTTTAATATATTATTGTTAAAATTATATGCTTTTGTTGTGAGTGTTTGTGTTTTGGCAGGTCACTGTGTGGTGTGGCTCTCTGACTCTCACAGTTTAAAATATTGGCTCTTTGTGTCGAACTAGTTTGCCACCCCAATCTAGTTCATAAGGGAAAATATAAGAAAGGTTTAGATATTACGAGAGAATTTCACTGTAATTTACTGACAACTTGATATTTTATTCTATTTTCCAGAACTTTGAGGAATTTTATTTTGTTTATAATATACTTAACTTGTTAGAGTCTGTTAGGGCAGCCTGGATGCACTAAGCAATATATTGCTAGAGATTATATAGAGAGTTACACTAAACATTTCCAATAACTTCCTCCATTAAACTGATAATCATTATATCTCAAGGGTCTGGAGCTTAGTTATAACCAGACAAAAAATGTGAGACATGCTCCTTTGCCATGGTCGGGCAGTACTTGGGCATCAGTGATTTCCAACTAGGTTTATAAACTGAATTTGTACTTCAGCCCCAATAACTCTTGACTTCAGTTGAATCAGCCCTAACTATATAGTGTCTACTCTCGTTTGCCTGGTGGCTACCTCTGCACCATGATATAACATCTTATGTCATTGAGCACATATTAGGTGACAATGTCTAGATTAAAATAGCATATTTGCATATTAGTTAGTAATCATACATTTATGTAATTTTGCTACTATTATAAATATATTGTTGCAGGCTTTGCTACTTCTCAAAGTTCAGTCTCAAAACATAACCCTCATAGAGAGATTCATGCAGAGACCAAGATCATCTGCACTCATTCCAAATCATTGTTTCAGGCATGTAGCTTCTGGTTTATATGTTAGTGGCTACCATTATAATAATGGTGGTGGGTGGAGAAATAGGGTAAAAAAATCAAAAGCTAGCAAATGGAAAGGAATTGAATTTTTTTTTCTTTTATCTGACACTATTTGGAGAAGAAAAAAAGCAAGAGTATGGAACTTGCTAGATAAGAACCAAACATCCTTTAGGTTGCCAACTGGAGCATCATTCTTTTTGTTGCCAGTGTCCTATTTACATTAAGTATCTACGGCTTTTCAAAAACAATCCCATACATCATGCAGACTCCAAAGGCAGTATTTGTGCTGCTGTTCTTAGAGTAGCTTAAGGAAAAAGCAGTTTCTGTTGCCCTAGATAGGCAGAGCTTAAGACTGGAGTTTGAGAAATTAAATGTTCAAGGCCTTTGGCGCTTCCATTTCTATTTGGAAAAGGGCACAGACCTGGCATTTGGAAAGCATTTGTTCTCCATTAAACTTACCAAGTCTTGATAAACCAGAGGGACCAAAACTTAGTCTGCCAATAGTCAAACCTGGGCCTTCCAAAAACAATAACAACTAACAACAAAAACAGTAACATTGCCATTTATAATCTTTAAAGGAATTCTGCCAAATTTTAACCTAGAAGAAAAAACCTTATGTTTGAGGAAAAATCTCAAGACACTGTTTTGCAGAAAAATAAGAAAACAAATGACCAAAATCTGCTTTATTCATTGTGTGTGTGTGTGTGTGTGTGTGTGTGTGTGTGTATAATTTGTCAAAAATTGCCCTCTTTGCCACAGATCGAATGTGAATGTCTTTTCATCTCAATTATATTCAGCTAGGGGAAATTTACTGAGATGACATTGAAGAACTGGGGAGGACACAGAGAAAGAGGAGTGACATAAGGTCAGAAGTGTTCCACTGCCAAGATGTCAATCTCCATATTTGAATTCTCTAAACTAATCTCATAGGGTAATTAAAACCAGTCCAACTCTTTTGGCCATTTCTTTGCACTTAAGAGTTTTCCCATTCTTTGACTTAAGATAGAGCTATGATGTGTTTGACCACATTTGTTCTAACAATGAGTGTCGTCCACTGTAAGCTTCTCTATTTTAGAATAGAAAGATGGCTTTGGATAAAAGTCAGTTCCAGACTTCCTCTCTTCTAACCCACCCAATGTGGTTCATCTACACTAAATGATGATTCAAATTGAGGTAGCCTGGTACATAGGGAAACTTCCTCTCATGATAATGAATTCTTGGAAATAATAAAACCAGATACTTTCAAAAATGACTAGTGTCTAAGGCCAGAAAAATCTTTAACTGGAATCAACACAGATCCAGAAAAGACTGGAGTTCCCTTTCAGATCTCAAAGGGCAGGGAAGAAATGTCCAGGGACATCTATTGATCTCTTGGCAATCACCCTCGCAAATGACTCAACTGGGTAGAAAGCCCCAAGTGAAGCAATCTGGGAGAAACTCACTGCTTATCTCCGTCTGAAATTCTTTTCTGTGTGAGGAGGCTATGGACGGAAAATACATAGGTATGGACAAAGGACTGACAAGGTCAAGGACGGACTTTGTTTTTTTTTTTTTTTTTTGTAAAGAGCAATTCCTTGCTCTAGCTTTAGTCCATGGCTCACTCCAAAATATCTCAGGTGGCAAGGATCAACTCCCACAGCAGGCAGACCAAGTGAATGTCAGGTATGCCTTGAGTTTAGGTCCATGCCCTGTAGGGGCTCATTGCAGACTTTATTGGTTCTAGAGCTCCCAGCCATTTCTGCATGGTGGAGATTGAGAAAGAGAAAGCAGGAAATTTCCTTCTTGGAGTTGCCTTCTCTCTCTTCTCCCCACTTCATATGTCTCCCAGGTTCCTCTAGCTGCATCAAAACCTTGGCTCATTTGTTGTGTGCCAAAATTTACTCCGTATCTCTAATATATAAAACATTGCCATAGGAAAAAACTTGCATTGCTAAACCCCACACTGCTCAGGGCTTACTTCTGCCATTGTGATCAAGAACTACTAGTATTATTTAGAGAACCATATGGAATGCTAGGGTCAGCCAAGTGCAAGGCAAATGCCCATCCTGCAGTTCTACCATTTTGGCTCTTAAAAAGGCAGTTTTATAGTCAGAATCTATTTTCACTATATGGCTCAGTAGATAATAGAAGCAACATAAGCCATGATTCAAGTAGACTGGTAGGGACAACAGGATGCTCAATCTAGATTAAGCATTTTCACTTCTATACTAAAAAAGGCTTCTCAATAATTTTCTATGCAAAGATTTATGAATTCTGTCTGATGTACTTCATGATGAAAAACAAATATAAAAAGCTAAAAACAATGCCCACATACTTGTGCTTCTTGATGTAGGAATCACCTCTGCAAATAGTTCCTGAGAGAATAATTCTTCAAAAGAGGTTGCCAACAAGTAACAGCCTTGAGTAAAAATTCTAATGATTTATGTCTTATTAACTCACCAATGTTCCATTTTTTTCAAAATTTTTCTTCCCTGTGGTTACTCAAATCAATTCATATGTGTCTTAGTATGTTATCAAACATGGAAATAGAGACTACAGTCTGTGTCATGATAATAATTTGCTACTGAATCAATTAACTACACAGGACTTGAGAAGGTTTGGCAAAAACAAAATAAAAACAAAGAAAAAACAAATCCCCCCCCTCAAAAAAATAGTTGGAATGTGGAATTAAATCTTTGAACAGTATTTTATGTCACAAAGTATGTTTTATAAGGCTTAATTTGTAAAACATGATCTGTGTGTTTTTAAGCAGCAATCATATACTGCCTTCAAATATCCAGTCTTCAACCTTTTATTTTGTTTTGCTTCTTTACTTACCTTGGTGAAACTCAGGGAAAATATTCAACTTACACAGTTTTATTTCTTCAGGGTAGATAAATAAATTAATAAAAATTTAATCTTTTCAATTAAGGCTGCGATTCAAAGACACATTTGAGGGTCAGTAATTGTATCTGAACAAGAAAGAATTTAGAGATTTGTTCAAAAGACCAATTTAAACCTTGAGTCATCACTTATACTAGTCAGGGCTTCTTCAGTCATTCAAATGCTAAGAATGGTCAGTTCTCTAGCCAAGAGCCAGTGAAAACATCTAACACATGCTAATGAACTGAGTAGCCTTTTTCATGAGAGAGTTGTAGAAGCTCTTGCAAAGATTATAAGCACTGCTGCTTTGTGGAAGGGAAGCCAATGTGTCAAAACTGAGAGGGAGCCAGGGTGATGCAAAACAGATAGCTGGAGGAAAAGAGAGATAATTTAGGGAGAAAGGTCAGCATACTCAAATTAAAAAAAAAATAGAGAATATAGAATTGAACCAAAAGAAAGCATGATGTTGAGAATATATTTATATTTATCTATCATTATTATTGCAAGTATACCATGCCCATATTAGTATTTTCAATGTGTTGCTTTAAGATATGACTATAGTAGAAATCTCACAGTCAATGAGGCCACATTCAGACTGATCAACAAGTTTTTTGAATTGAGGTATTTGTTTAGAGAATTTCTTCTGGGGAAAGAAAGGCAAGTAAGTGTACAAAAGTCCTTTGTTCTTTCTCTCCTCACATTTCCTCTGAATCACAATAACTGGTGGTACTACTCTTAGAACAGGGTGCAGAATTTGCCATGTAAAGTATGAGAATGAGGTTAAGGTTCACTTCCAATCATAGGAAAAAAAGAACAGAATTTGTGTTCATTGTGTTTATTTGTATTCACTGGGGAACACAAATTAAATAATTTGTAATTTAGCTAGAGGAAACTGGAGTTTAAATGTTTTAGAATCCAGTCCTTCTGGATATCATGTAGTTGAGATGCAATGATCTACCTTGTCTTTCATTATCTAAGTCAACCCTACAGCAATCATGCCAGACACAACAAACAAAAGAAGGGCCAGGGGCAGCAATGAAACTTTGAGAGAGGCAGTAACTTGTTATCTATCCCATTAGTGAATAAGTTCTAGATTAGGCTCGTGAATGCTTGTGCCATCTATGTCATATATCTTTTTCCCCACTTTGATGCTAAAAGGTTTTGTAAAACATATTATCTTATCTACTATTTCCTTTTCCTTTCTCTTTCCACTCCTAAACCTCCCGTTAAGTATTGCTGCAAGCTTCCAATATACTGAAGTGTTCACACACACAAACACACATACACACAATTTCCCTCTTATAACCAAGAAGCTAAGGTTTAATCAACAGTGAAATTGCGGAATTTGGCCCTTGGAGAGGTGATTTATTTCAAGTATTTGGACCACCTCACTTTATGAGAGAGGCTAAACACAGCTCATAAGGAAAGGTGAGTAGTTCAATTATCTATTCCAAAGATCTGTTTTGGCTGGAAATTGTGAATTCGCTGAATCCTCTGTTCAACCCACAAAATTCACAAAATGCCTAAAGTTTGGAGACATATATTTGGTAACAATTATTCTCTATTTTTACATGGCTTTTACAGTACAACTCAGATGACAAAGTAGATATACCTTCCCTTTCTCCCTGATACTTTAAATGAAACAAACAAACAACAAAACTGGAGAGAAAGGTGGGAAGGTAGGAATGTTTAAAAAGACAGGAAGATCAGAAATCAGGTGGATAATCTGAAGGGTGAGTTCTTTGTTAGATACTGCCTCTTCCTTCATTCATAGTCACTAAGTTCCAGAGGACTCTATTGGCTTCTGTAGATAATCACAAATGTGGGGATAGATGGAACCACCACAGAATGAAAATTAGAAGGTAGCTATTTCATCAGCTTCCTTGGGCCATTTAAAAAAGGAGAAAGTTAGCTTGCAAGAGAAAAGAGTAATTAATAAAGGGAACAAACAGAGGTTCATTTAGTAACTTGCAAATAAGTTCCTCTGTCTGAGATGGGAGGCGGGAGAAGGTAGTCTGCAACAGAAAGATAAACTGTCGGTATTTAAGTCATAATGCCTTCTGCCAAGAACTGCTCGTTACCATCAGATGATGCACAGGCAGTGGGGTCAGTAGACCTAACTTTATTATTAGAAACAATTAGGAAGAAAAAAGGCAGAATTTCATTTGGTTATTTCAAAACAAGTTTCTGTGCAAGGTTTAATGAAGGCTGCAGTGTCAAGATAAAAATGTGTGTTTTACTGAAAACAACTTTTGCAAATGATTGCTTGTTACTAGTCAGTATCTCCAGGCAGAGGAGTTTGAGAAGCTGGAATTTACATGTATACCATAAAATAGTAGTTCAGTGTCTCAGCTATAGAAGCATTAATAAGCAGCATGACTTGATGGTTATTTATACAAGCTTCGGAGCGAGATGGTCTTTATATGACTTTGTATGACTTTCTGGAAAGTTAGGTATATTAGTACTCCACTTATATGTAACTGGAGATTATAAAAGTGTTTATCTCAGATGGTTGCTGTAAACTATCAAGGTAACTAGAAGTATTAATGTTATTTATAATTATTAACAATTAAACTCATTGATGGAGTGAAAAAAGGCTTGCTACTAGAGGCTATTTTGAGTACAAGTTAATAATGAAACCAGTTATATATTTGGAAAATTTTTTGAATCATATTAAATGATAAAGATATTTATCTTCATAGTTATAACAGATTTTTACCTAAATTTGACTTAAAAACCATATTTCTTTCAGATTCACATCCTTTAAAAATGTGAATGGATCAAGTAGATGAGTATCTTCTCTTTGAGGCACTAACTCAGAATTCTCATGTTTTCTTTTCTTTTTGTTTTGTTCCCTTTGTTTCTTGGGGCTACTCCTTGCTTTGCACTCAGGAATTAACTCCTGGTGGTATATGTGGATGCCACAAGGAATGCTGTGCATTCTCTCCTGTCTCTTCTCATATTTTCATAAGCCTGAAATTTTCCCTTATAATTTACCTGAGCAGCAATGTTGCAATGTCTGGGCTATCTACACCTCTGGACTAAGATGAACTATTATGTATGTTTAAATAACCCAAAATTATATAGTATAGGATATGGGCTTGGGCTTGGACAGTTTTCTAAATATCCGATTTGAGGCTTCTGAGAGCCTAGTGAAAGAGATTTTAAACATACAGTTCCAAATTCTGACCTGACAGTCCCTCTCTTCAGTGAACATATGTGCACTAAGAAGAGCTCTCTCAGAGTTGGCTCATTAAATTCTCAAGGATAAAGATTGATTTTCATTATACGGCTAGAATCTTTGTCCATTCACTGGAAATATGGTATACTGCTTACCCATTATGTTTTCATTTTGAAAATCAAGAGCACTTAACTAATGTGCCAGGAACCATAATATGGGACCCATGTGATAAATAAAACTCCTTTCCAGTACCTTATTATGATTCTGTTATTAAAATCTATTCATTTTGGAGAAGTCAAAACTAGCAAAATGCCTTCTGTATATTTATGTGTTTTCTCAGCTGTACTAATACCCAAATCATTTTTCAAATTACCCTCACTTAATTTCTACTAATTTTTAATAATTTAAAGAACCTACTTCCAGACTGTAGCAATAGCACAGCAGTATGGTGTTTGCCTTGCATGTGGCAACCCTGGATGGACCCCGGGTCGATTCCTGGCATCCCATATGGCCCTCCCAATCTTACAGGAGTGATTTCTGAGGGCAGAGTCAGGAGTAACCCCTGAGCACCGCTGGGTGTGATCCAACCCCACCCCCAAATAAAGAGCTTTTTTCAACAAAATGTTAGCACTTAAACAGATGAAAATACTAGGAAGTACAGACTAGGAAATACAAATTTTCTACCACATTTGATATGTTCTCATTCAATGTAAATTTTATAAAGAGGTCAAAACTACCACATATTTTCTCAAATAAGCTGCTGACTTCATTAGCATCACTCATTTTTCCTTTTGGAAATCATACACATTGTGGCATGAAGAATTTCCTTTTTGAAAGATGCATGGGAGTGTTAAGAAGTGGTTTAATCAGTTGATATCTATACAATCAGTGTCTGTGATAAACCAAACCTTGGGGAAGGTTAATTTAGCTTTTAATAAAAATGCAATAAGCAAGAAAAGGGCTGAAATAAGATGTAAGTGTGAGGAAATTGATCTCTCTCCTTACCCTAGATCGTTCTTCTAGTTTTGTCATCATAACCACTGTGGCACTCCGTTGCTCCCATATCATTCTCCAAAAGTCCCCAAATGTTTCTGGGAGAGATCCCTGGGTTGCAATATAGGCATTTTGTTTTCTATAACCATCTATATAGTTGGCATTCACATAGTCACTTCCTGGGATGCCTGTAAAATAAGGAGTATTATTCAACTTGGGGAACATATTATAAAAAGAAATATCCTAGACCAAGGCTTAATCATAGTATATTATTTTTCCACACAATGGCAGAGGAGTCACAACATATTAAAGTTTGAGTTTCAAAAAGATTAAAGACAGGTTTTATCAGGACCATCACATTAAATTGTTAAAATGATCAAGATGTTGAAATTTTTAATATGGCAAGGTCGATTATCCAGGAAAGCAAAATACAATGGTCACAAATATCCTTTCATTCGCATGTTGTGTTTATTCTACCTTGTATTAGAAAAACAGTTTGCAGAGTATAAGAAACACTTATCTGGTTACAGCAAACACATATTTTTTTTCCTTAACCAATATTAAATAATAAAAGGTCAGGCCAGAGTACTTTTGGTTAAATAGTGCCATTTACTGCAAGGGGAATTCTTTATCCTTAGGTCCCAGTATGGGACTACTCATTCCCATCATTATTGGGAGTGGCTTCAAGGTTGCCTTACTAAAGTTTCATGTTCCCTAAAAATAAAATGTCAAAAATGATGCTAGGATCTGAAAATACAATATAGGATGGACATGCCATAATAGCGAACAAATCTTTATTGAGATAATCTAACTAGATGCTCATAAAGAAACATATTTAATCTCATGATAACTCTTGTGAGTTCATGTCATAATAACACTTTCACAAAGGAAAAAGCTGATGTGCAAACTGATGAATCAACTGCTCAAGTTGGAGGAATCTTATGCAATTTTAGACAATCATGAAGTAATTTAATCTGCTTCATAAATATATATGTATATATAAATACGAAGATTGAAGAAAGCTCTTAAAACACTATAAAATAGTCTCCTTTAATTGTCAGAAAATTTCCCTGTCTTAGGTCTACTTTACATCATAGAAGACATTCTCAGATAACATAAAGCACTTCTTTCTTAGACATTTTTTTCTTCTGTGCTCTGAGATCTCAGAATTCCACTGATAATTCTATATTTTACTTAATACATGTTATAGTTAGAGATTTAATTTTAACTTGTTGCTTATTTTGACTCTGGATTGAGCCACTTTTATTTACTTTTACTATACATAGTGAGGAAAAGAGTAAATACTTTGCCAAAGTTCCGATATTTAATATGTAGAACTGCTCTTGATAAACATGGATATTCTGATTGAAAGTCTTGAATCTCATTCAACATAAAACTACCTCTAAGAGGAATATAGATAGGTCTGTTATATAGATAGGTCTGTGTTATTTCCAAGAAGAGTGGCCAGACTAGTTAAGGAAATTAAATCTGTTTCATATTCAAAAGGAATTGATATTATATCTTGGCATGGGAAAATGTAGAGATTGAGGCTAGAAAGTGCCCAAGAGTATCTGAAAGAGGTTTAGGTTTACTCTGCTAACTCAAGTTATTTAATTTGAACGGATGTAGCTTCAGAGAGATGAATTTCATCTCCAATGTAGTAAAACATTTCTAAATTGTTAGTCTCAGAGGAGGAACAGATATCCTTGGGAGGTAACCAGCTGTCTATCCTGGTAGGTACAAACACTTTCTAGGGAGATAAGGTGATATAAGAAGTAGTGCCAGAACATGGCCCTTTCATGCCCTGGGAAGCAACAAATCCTGTATTTGTGAGAAAAAAGAATATTTTCTTTATAATGCATCACATTTTCCCAGGAAAAATTGTTATATTCCACCGATTGCCACATGCAATTACTTTGACTGCTTTTCTGATTCCAGTTGTAAAACTGATCCTTAAGAAACATAATGAAAGTCAGATGGAGACCACTGGGCTCTGAGATGAACATAGGGATATGGAATACCACCGTATTAGTGAAAAGCCTTTTGAGCAAGAACTGAACCCCTCAGTTGGTTGTAACATTAGTCATCTATTACAGCTACTCAAGAAGCAGTTGGGGTTCTGGCAGCCCTTTGTTGATAAAGATCCTATTCCTTCCTGACACCAAATTACTGTAGATAAAAAGAACAGTTTAAATAAAGTCCTCAGGTTACAGCCACTGGGAAGCACTACACATCTACATGTCCATAGGATTTGAGCCTGTGCCCAAAAGAAAAAAAAAAAAAAACCTACTCTGTAATAGAAAAAGCCAGCTCTCAGAATTTTAACACAGCAGATAGCATGAAAGAATTGGTTAAGAAAACCAAATTCTAGCTAAGACACTCAGCTAAAAGTATGCATTTTTCCCCCAATAAAATCTAAAGTGAAGAAATCTGGGTTAATTACACAGAAAATGCACCAGCTGGGCACTTGGCCATTTTCCCCTTTTCAGTGATAACCAGTGTATCAGAACAATGTGTCTGATAATAGCTGAGATGAACCCGAGACTCATATATAAAGGGATGGATTCATCAATCATTTGTGGAAATTGTAGTTAGTTATAATGTAATAAGTGATATTGAACATATTGATTATTAAAATCTTATATATATTTTGTTTGATAAATCCTGATCATTTTATTGGAAATGGGGCTACTGAATAATGGTTATACTTGCCAGAAATAAACAAGAATCAAAATACTGGGACCTAAAATAAGTTTGACATATAGAGCACATACTTAGCATGTGTAAGACCCTTTTTCTGATCCTTGCAGGCCTCTCCAAGTACAAGAGTATAGTCCTGGAAGCCTCTGAATACTTCAGTCACAACTAAAACTTCATAAATAAGATGCCCAGCCCATGAGGCCAGTGCAGTGTGTGAATTCTATCATTAGTTTTAAAAAGTACACAAAAATATTGTATTACACTCTGAGGCACTTAAAATCAATACTTTATCACTAAACTCTTTTAAGAATTTTGGACCTAATGTCTTGCAAAGTTGTAAAACTATTCTATACAAGGTAGGGCTAATAATTAGGCTAATGTTCATTGTGAAAATAATGGTGACAATCCATTGCTAATTCTACACTTGTCTGCAACAACTACCAGCAGTGTTCAAAATGAAGTCGTCCTCTGGACAATCTATTCTTGTGCAAAGGCAATGCAGGTAACCTCTCTCTTACATGCCCATTGCAGCATGGAGGTATAAGAGAGGTTGTTGTTCTTTCGAAGTCCAAAGACTTCATATTCCCTGGGTTCACACAATTCAATATAGCAAGCTGTGCAGAGTAGAAGGAAGGAAAGAAGTAAGGAAAGAAGAAAAGAGAAAAAGATAAATGAAGAGAAGACCAAAAAGAAAGGTTATAGTGTTTACTAGCCTTCCTAAAAATTTTAAATCCAGATTAGAAGTTAAACAAAATAAATTTCAAATAGATGATAACTCAGTTTTAAAAATGTGACATGAATAAGATATTTTAGCCCAATTCTTTATAAAAATAGGATGCAGGCTTTAAAAGTGTTTGGAACTATGAAACAGTCCTTCAGTAGATTTTGGTTGTAATGTTTATTGACCTTCTCGTAATGCCTATTTTTTGGTTTAATTTTCAATTCCCTGCTTTATCAACAAAATTATTTGCATCTGCTAATATAACACTAATCAGTGCACTACTAATCCAAGAGAAATGTGTGAGAATTAATTAAATTCCTTTGGGGCTACAAGGGATGGGAATCTAAAATTCAATATGAGGAAATAGAGAATTACTAAAAATAAGATGATTACTTTTATTTCTTGGTGTCAGAAACATAATTCCAATACTATATTAATAATAATGCATATTATAATGGCATTATTAATATATATATATATATTTGGTTTTTGGGCCACACCCAGTGACGCTCAGGTGTTACTCCTGGCTATGTGCTCAGAAGTCGCTTCTGGCTTGGGGGACCATATGGGAAACCGGGGGATCAAACCGCGGTCCGTCCTAGGCTAGCGCAGGAAAGACAGGCACCTTACCTCCAGCGCCACCATCCAGCCCCGCATTATTAATATTAATGTTAATATTAGTTACTATTAATATATTTATAAATATTATCAATAATTAATTTTATTAACATTATTAATATATTAATATATAATAATATCATTAATATAATTAATATTGACATTAATGTTAGTATTATGCATATTATTAATAATATGATGATAATAATAATGCATTTGTGAACAAGTATGTCTCATCACAGATAAAAACCTTAGAAGGAGTTCACCCAGAGAAATCTTTTCTGGGACTGGAGAGATAGCATGAAGGTAAGGCCTCTTGTCTTTTACGTAGAAGGTCATTGGTTCGAATCCCTGCATCCCATATGATCCCCCAAGCCTGCCAGGATCGATTTCTGAGCGTGGAGCCAGGAGTAACCCGTAAGCGCTGCTGGGTGTGACCCAAAAACAAAAAAAACAAAAAAACAACAAAAAAGAAATCTTTCCTAGGGATAAATCTTAATGTCATCATTCAAAAAAAGGCACCTTAGATGGGAAAACTCGTCCTTTTCTAAGAAACGATGTCTTTTGAAGATGCTTTTGAAGAACACAAAAATAAATATTACAGTAATGTTAATTATTTAAATACATTACTTAGCATTTAAATAAAATATAAATTGATGTTCATTGCAGCACTATTTACAATTCCTAAGATATGAAATACTTCAAGTTGTCAATGGTTGATGAAAATATGGAATAAAACTAAATTATAAGCAAGAAATCTTCAACTGTGTTTTTTGGAAAAAATTACTAGGAGTTACACTAAGTGAAATATGTCTGAAGGAGAATAAACACAACATCATATCATCTTACTCATATGTAGTACATAAAGAAACGAAGACAGAAAACAAACCCTGGGACTCTAAATAGAGAACTTAGGCTGTTAGAAATGAAGAAGAGAAATAGGGCAAATATTGAGTGGAGTCTCAGCTGTGGCAGAGGAATATTGGAGTATGTGGTGGATCTGGTATGATGACATGTACTTAGAAAGTTATTAAAACATACTGTAAAACAGACACAGTCTTGTGAATAAAATTTTTTCTCAGTTAAAGTTAATATAAAAAAAACGAGAAATATAGAGCTTCATGACTTGTTAGTATGTGTATTTGCCTATACGGGGGGAGAGATGTTTGAGAAAATGAAGTGTGTTTGATAGACTATTCATGATAAATGATTACTGAGGAATATTGCAACATTAGAAAGCTTATCTGAGGGGCCCAGGAGATAGCATGGAGGTAAGGCATTTGACTTTCATGCAAAAGGTCATCGGTTCGAATCCCTGTGCCCCATATGGTCCTTCGTGCTTGCCCGGAGCAATTTCTGAGCACACCCCTGAGCACTGCCGGTGTGACCCAAAAACCAAAAAAAGAAAGAAAGCTTATATGAGCTAGTCTGTCATAACTTGGTTATAATAAATTTTTTTCTATTAATTTGAGAAATACTAACTGGGTCGTGTGTCTTGATTAAATTTTTTTATTTATTTTATGTTTTTTTTGGGGGGGGGCCACACCTGGTGACGCTCAGGGGTTACTCCTGGCTATTTGCTCAGAAGTCGCTCCTGGCAGGCATGGGGGACCATATGGGGAACCGGGGGATCAAAATGCAGTCCGTCCTAGGTTAGCTCAGGCACCTTACCTCCAGTGCCACCGCCCGACCCCTTGATTAAAATTAAATTTGAAGGTCCTAGGACCAACTTGATTTTCACATGGCTGACACAGCAACCTTTATGGTCCCCCCGAAACCTGCCAGCAGTAATTCATGAATAGGGAGCCAGGAGTACATTGTGTGCAACACTGGATATTTCTCCTTCTCGCCTACATACACAAAACCCCACAACAAAACAACTTATGTATTTACTTTTATAGGTTAGCAGATAAATTGTTTTGAAAAGATTTCTCATATTGAAGGAGATCTAATTATAAAAAGCTTAAAATAAATCCTTATCTATGCTTTAATGTAGGTTCCAAAATCTACATCAGGGACCTAAAATCTACATTATTCTTTTATTATAAGAAATTAAGTATCATAAAGGGACTATGCATACTTTGATATCACTCCACACTAAGGGAGAGTCACATATGAAGTCTTTGGAAAATTCTAAGTACTTGCACAGCATTTAGTGAATTTGATCAAGAAACAAGGACACCTGCCTGTTGACATTTTTTTTTTTTTTTAACTTTTGGGTGAATGTTTAACTTGTCCAGGCCACTGATTGCTTATCTACTGAACAAGGCATACGGGACAAAGTGATCCGTTCAAGTCCTTTTGAGTTCTATTTAAGATGTTTCACTGTGGTATTCTTAACCTTCTTGGAATAGAAACCTCCAACTCATTATTTGAAGTTAAAAAGAACTATTTTTCTGATGAGAGAAGACCATGCTCAGGTGCTCTT
Source organism: Crocidura indochinensis (assembly GCA_004027635.1). Taxonomy (NCBI): domain Eukaryota; kingdom Metazoa; phylum Chordata; class Mammalia; order Eulipotyphla; family Soricidae; genus Crocidura; species Crocidura indochinensis. The sequence continues at coordinate 19,891 of PVKC010013841.1, forward strand.
TCGAATGGATTCCAATTGCTTCTACCACTGATGTGCTAAGAATGAGCTTAGTTGGTGTGACTCACAATTTCAAATCTTAATAACAACCTGGTGGTTAAAAAATAAAAGCAGAACTAATAGGAGGTGGTAGGGCCAGATTTGCAGGTGGTCTTTCAAGAAAATAAGCCCTCTTTGGTTGGAGTAGGTGAGGAATAAAGCGGCATTAGAGCTGGGGAGAGGTTCTATGTTTTCAGCAAACTACTGAGGCAATGGACCTCCCACTGGGTGACCAACTCTACCTAGATGCAATGTCCAAACCCAGGAAATTTCCTGCCATTTCATGTCTACAAATCAATAATGATATAGGTGTCAAAAAAAAAATAAAAACCACTGAACTTTCAGAAACCACTGAACTGACTGTTGAAAATAGTCTTCAGGTTCTAGAGTATAAAAATAAGTATTATTTTGAAATCAATGGCCTCTAACACAGTATATAAACAAACCAAACACCAAGTTTTTGTTAAGAACTATATTGTCATTGTTGACAACCTACATTGTAGAAAACAAATGTTTGCTGACACTGGCAAGACCTGAGAACAACATATGGAAAACAAATGAAAATCAACAAATAATTTACGAGCAAATTTCTCTAATTCCAATTCCGAAGAACATAACCCCTTTAGGCATATACTATGGCAAAGAACATACTTTTTGGGGGGTAAGATGTGGGAAGAATCAACTCTTAGTTCTTGTAAAAGTTTAGAAACTTTTACATCACCTGATAGAGGAAAAATACTTGTAATTGCCACTTGCCATTACCACTATGCTTTTATTGGAGGAGGGCATTTTCTTTCCATATGTGTCTAATCTGTAGACATAGTAGCTCATATGTGATTTGCTGGATGAATAAATAATATTCAGTTTGTGAACCCACCCATTCTGTATCCCATATCCTTCTTGGTTTTCTATTCCTTGCTATCTGTATGTAAACCATGTACCAATTAGAGGTTTTGTATATGTGTGTGTGAGTGTGTGTTTTTGTTTGTGCATCTGTATGTGTGCATTTCTGTGTGGTTTTTCAGACTTTAAAAAAAATTAGGATCTAGCATCAATATAGTACAGATGATCCAGGTTCAATCTCTGTCACCCCATATAGCCTGCCAGGAATAATGCCTGAGTGTAGCCAGGAGTGGCCTAAAAAATTAATTGTAAATAAATTGTGATAGTATTTGCAGAGTGATAAAATAGCTTAATGAGTCATGCCAAATTGCAGTGATTCTGGATATAGGCAAAATCTGCATGCTAATTCTGAGAGGCTGGTTTTGAGTACTTATAGGAAAGGTAGGTGACTGAATAATCTTTGAATATGTCTTATGATTAATTACAGATGTTGGGGAACTATGAGTATCTTACAGATGCAGTTATTTCTTATTAGGAAGCAATTTGCCCAGATATCAGGCAGAATTTAGCATACTTTCAGCATACCTTTTAAAACACTTTACAGAGTTCTAGCCTAGTTAGCATATTTTACTAAGGATGAAATTATTCAAGGCTTTCATTCAGCAAGGTGGTAATCAGAGCCTGCCATAGAAGATAATGACAGAACTCTGTCAGGTGAAAATTCTCAGTCTCAGTTTCCTCAAATATATTGTATATGCAAGTAGCATTAGCAAAGTATCCTTACCTATCACCCGTGTGCAAACCAAGAGCCAATGCATTGAAAACTCCATAAATACCAGTGAAGATAATCATTCTTCTGATTGAAAAAAGAAGTAAGCCTACTCATGCTCTACTGATCAAATGTAATTCCGAATATTGAAATTTCCCTTGCCAGTTCCTATGTTAAAAAATTATAAGAAGAGAAAATTTCTCAGCAATATTAAACTATGCCTACATTATAATAATAAAGCCAGGGATGATGTGGTTTTTTCCAAGGTCACAGAACAATAAACTGTAGATCCATTCAATGTAAACTAATAAAATTGAGAAGAAATTATAATATCTAAAAAATAATGTATAGAGCTTTCTAGCTTATTTTTATTGATTTTCTAGGAACAATTGTAAAGAAAATCAACAATACACGTAGCCATCCTTAAAAAATGCCTTTCTATTTTCCAGAAAACATTTAGCAGCACCACAGGTACAAACCGAAGTAGGAGAAGGGTAATAAAGAACCCCATTACCACTTGCTTTGTTGAATGCAGGAGAGAGATACCATTTACATAGCTCTAATTAGCCTTTAATCAGACTGAAAGCACCTTGTGAAATTGGTACAGAGGCCATGTTACATCTAGCTTTCTATTTAAGGCAAGTTAAGCTATATATTTTCTGTGATGTTCCTCAAAATGTTTTTATTTACTAAAAATCATTTTAAAATAAAAGGAATACCTTTGCCACAATTGTCAGTAATTAGCTTGAAAAGTAAAAGACTAAAACTGTTGAAAATATGTACTTAATCATGATTGATATTTTGAATAATGTCAGAAAAACTATTAACTGAGATTTAGAAAAAGATTATTTTAAATTTTTATTTAGTTCAATAGTCTAACAAACTTCCTTCAACTTCTTTCAGTCTGCAAATAGAATTTCATGAACAAGAAAAACAAACACCAGATGCCCATTAATTATTCACCAGTGAAAGTCAAAGAGAAAAGAGAAGAGAACCAAAAAGGAAGAAACAGGATATTAATTTGATGTAGAAAATAGCAGCTTTTTAAAAGATCATTTACTGACGAAAATAATTTTAATATTTGATGTTAGAGCTTTCTATATAACATTTATAGCACTATAAGATAGTGAA